>JBAMYA010042411.1:0-14451 GCA_037176975.1 Arrhamphus sclerolepis
TTAACCCCTTGCTGGTGAATGATGCAGTTAGTGTCGGTGCACCAGAGCACCGACACTAACTGCATCATTCACCTGTAAAACATCTTGTGTTTGCTGTATCAAATCATAGAGAACTGGAATATCACTGCCAAGGATAACCGTGTATGGGAGTTTAGGAACTAAGACTACTGGTGTGAAGTAAGTCTGACTGTTGACAGTTGAATAACCCTCAGCTGTAGGATATGCCTTCTTATCTCCATGAACACGTTATTTTAGCTGTTGTTTTGCTCCAAAGTTCTCTTGGGACAATACTAGACCAGGCGACTGAATGGAAACAACCTGGATCTGGCAGAGCCTTCTCCTTCTGACCATTAACCAACACTGGAACAATAGAAATATCAGTCTGACCAGAAACTGGTGAAGAGGGCCTGGCCTGACAAGTGTCTCCTATTCCATTACATTGATAACAACGCATGTCTTGCTTAGACCTAGTGAATGATTTAGACACATTTGGTTTAGTCAAAAACTGTTCTGAAGTGTCCTGAACCCTTTGCTGAACATGACCACCCCATTCATCCCCAGAGGACTTACTATGTCTGGTAGGGTAGCTGCCCTGGCCAGAAGCAGGTCGTCTGCTTCCGTTTCTGGCTGACAAAAAGACCTCTGTAAGACAGGTGGCCTCCTCTGCAGACTCTGGGTTGCGTTCTCGGATCCAGACCTCCATCTCTGGGTTCACCATTCTGAAAAACTGCTTGAGGATCAGCAACTCTGAGATCTCCTCCACAGTTAAAGTCTCTGGCTTTACCCATTTATAAAAAAATACAATTCACGTGGTGTTTCATCTGGCTTAATATCAAGGGCACGAAATCTCTTTCTATATATCTCTGCTGTGATCTCAGATTTTCCAAGGATCACTTCTTTTTCATAGTTCTCAGAGTCATTTAAATCCATCAGCAGATAAGCACTGCCTGCCTTACCTGTGAGCAGAGGAATAAGTTGAATAGTCCACTCTTCTTGTGGCCAACAGCAGACTGTGGCTATCCTCTCAAATGTGGCTAAATAAGGTTCAGTGTCCTCATCTGGGGAAAGTGGCATTATTTTGGGCTGTTTGTGGAGTTGTAGCACTCTTGGCAGAGGAGGTTCACTTGGCTGGTCAGCTGCTGTTGCTGTAGCACCATCCTCAGCATCAATATTATCATTCCTCTGTGTATTTGTGCAATCAAATTCCTCCTGCAACTCCTTGACCTGGGCTTGAATTTGTAGAAACTGGTGCTGTCAGCTCCTCCAACGCTGTTCCTGGTGTGTGGACTCTTTCTCCAAAAGCTGATCTCTGGAGGGTTGGGAGTGGAGCAGGGACTTTACCATACCAGTCAGCTCTTCTAGCTTGCCACCACTGCTGGATGTAGCTTCACCCTGCTGGTCATCTGAAACAGCAGGCTCACCACTCTCTGGCTCCTCCTGATGATCGGTCTTTTTACCACCACGAGTCATCCTCTCATCTGTGGACTTCAGCTTGACTTCCGACACCACTTGTTACTTGGTCCAGAGGACAGAGATGTGTATCCCAATAAGCATACAGATGGGTAACTCTCAAGCTTGTTCTGTAAAGAGTTTCAGCTGATTGGAACATTCAATTTATGAGGGTGTTTAAAACCACCATTTACAAAAATTTACATAAAATATATATACTATTTACACCAACCCTTTCTAAATTCTAATAATTAAACAAAGCACATTAAGCCCTGTACTCCTTCCCTTACTTCCCTCCCAGGATGAATAATTGGTGCACAAATCCCCAGGGAATGTTCATCTGTGCACCCTTCCTGGGAGACAAGAAGCAGGAGTGATTGCAGTCAGCCAATCAAACCTTAATTACTTCACTGGTTGGTGGCCTGGGCTGTATGATGCCACCACCTGGAGACAACAGTATACCATTATTATTTCAACTACATAATTATAAAAGCAAACATCACAATTTAAATGAGGTAACGGCATCTCGTCGTTACACTCTGACATGATGTTATAGAAGAAAACATTTAATTTACAACAATAATATCACATCTCAAAGTGTATGATCATGTATATGACCAGTCTTCAAGATGCGGCATCACATAATAATGATTAATACTCCATGGTGTTTACTTTTCTGGACATAAATCGAGTGTTTGCTTGTTAAACGGCTATAGCAACATTAAAATCTAATTTTTCATTTGTTCTAGAGATCCAATGACCAACTAGACTCTTAAGCGAAGACAATTAGCAAATGCTTTTCTTCCTGCACTTTTTTTTTTTTAATAAAAGGAGAATTCAGGACGTTGTGCTTAAAGTGGGAGGAGGTCCTGAAAATGAAAGGAACTCCATTGTAAAAATGTACCTGTAGACAGAGAAATGACCAAAGCATGTTTTAAAAATAATTTTAAAAATCCTTGTTTAGCTGACATCACATCATGTAGCTGTATGTAGATGTACAGAGATGAAACTGTGTATGAAACTTGCATGTGTGATGTTGATGTGGTGTTGATGTTTCCATTTGTCAGATTAAAAAAAACAAACTTCAAGGGCATTTCACGGACTACATCACACACTGCCTCTCTAACACTTGCAGTGGTCCTGATGCAGTAATTTTTCCACAAGAAGACTAAAACAAGCCAGCACTGACCCTCTCCCTTTGGCTGTTCTGCAGCTGTCTCATCTCGTCTTTCAGCCTCTCACACTCGGCTTTCAGCTCCTCCTCCCGCTGACATGCCCCCTGGGCCTCGTGCCGCGCCCCTTCCAGTTCTGCCTCCAGTCGCTGCAGCTTTAGGTCGGACAGGGTGTCCAGGCTGCGTGAGCTCTGGAGCGTCAAGGCTGGACAGTCCAGCACTGGGGGGAAAGATCAGAGTCAGGGGAAAGTTATAGACATGCACACAAAAGACAACATGCTGCTTTCAGCGCTTCCCCCCCGACTACTGCAGTGTTCCTCTGTCCATGGTTTTAGTACAAATCGATGAATATGAAAGAGCACAAGAGTCTTCTTCCGAGGGCAGCATCTTTTAGTGTGTACCTGGGTGATTTGATTTGTGTGGGCATGTTGGTGATTCAACTCTGGAGCTAGAAGACAGAAACAGCACAGCAGCATCATCTTTTATCTCTGCTCCTCCTGCCTCTTCAACACGATACTTGTGTGTGCAGTCACAGGTGAAAACACATTGTACAGTCTGCACTGCAACATTTTTATACACATTCCTCATTCATACACAACCATTAATCAAGAATTATACCCTACAGACTCAACACAAAAAAATTTAAGGAATCAAAAGAGCCATCAGTCCCATTTTTTCTTTTTTTGGGTAATTTATGAAGACAGTTAGATGCCTATGCAAAATGATACCTCCTACTTAACAGGGTATAATATCAGCAGAGGCATCTGTTGAGGTGGCGGTGACACATTTCTTCCTTGTTTCAGCCACCCACATCACTGACAAGGGCAGAGTTTAGTATCACTCTAAATCAGTTAAAGTTAGCAGAACTTCTTTGACACCACAGTGAACTACGTTCTTGACAATGTTGATCCCAAGGATTTACAGTGGAGATCATTTGGTGGTGCAGATGGAGGCAAAAGGATGAATAATACAAACTTACAGCACCAGTTTTTGAAGCCAGCCTAATGAAATTATAAGCAAAACCACTTTCAAATCTATTTTCCTGCAACTGTGACAGGGAAGGACAAACCAAATGTCCACGCAGACTCAACAGACCGACAGTTAACCTGACCTCAATTAAAATGCCTTTCAGACAGAATGCTGGAAATGATCCATGATTGCAAAATAGAGAAGAGATTAGCAGGCTCATCTTACTTTGCTCGTCTCGCTAAATCAGAACGTGCGATGCTTATTCAAAGATAGTTTATTTAACTTGTTGTCTCACTGTTCAGTCATGGTGTGGTTTCACTCAGCTGCAGGGGAGTGTGACATGGTGGCTCAGGAAACAGCACCAAGGAGGGACAGACTGGCACACCTGTGCCACATTACAGATCGACGTGCCTCTATTTAGGCAGCAGTACGCTGGCTTCATGGGTGCGTCAGGATCTTGAAGTAAGATCTACACACTGTTGTTGTTGTGTTTCCTTGCTGACAAACAACCTGGAGTTGTACAGGGTTGCTACTCATATATGATTGCTTGGATCAAAAGAGGAGGGAGGAGTTCACAGTGTAGCTTTTCAGGCAGTAGCTTCTGGAACACAGACATGGTGTTGCAGTTGAAAAGTGACAGAAACATTTGCATCAACACAAAACCTCTGGCTGACTCCACAGCTGGCCACTCAAGACAGTAAATATAGCTGAATGTCAGATTTCTGGGCTGGGAACGTTACAGAAACAGTTGAGAGACAGGCCATTCTCATTCATCATTCATTTGAAGGAGCAGAGCTGACACTCTTTGACAAGTCTTTGAAAGTGCTAGACTTGTTCTGTAATTGCCTTAATTTGTCCAATAAAATTTAGGTCAGTCATGAATTCAGCTACATTTCTGGGCTGACTTGTGGTGTAAGCAATTAAAAAAGTAATTACTGACTTTAGATTTATGTTTCTTGGCTTCTCGTGACGGCTGATAATCTTTTTGACACATGACACATTGATTTGGTGAGTGCACCAGAGCTTGTGTGGAACTGTGACCATGTGCTGGTACTATAAATCATTTACAAATGAAAGTGTACTCTCTCTAAATCCTAAAGTTTTACATATCAGGATATAGTACACTACCATCTGGTTCTGTAAATAATCTTAGTATAATCTTAGATGAACAGCAGCGTGACATATTACACTGTAATATATTGTCCAGTTAAAGGGACACTGTGTAATATTACAGGTTGTCTATTGATGAAAATGGACTGTTTCATTCAAAAGTAGTCATGACTTATTAATTAGTAATTACTTCCATCAACAAATCACAGTGTTCTGGTAGGTCTTGAATTTTCCATTTACATATACATTGCGTTGGCGTATTCAATGGTGATCGCCATGTTGGGCCGCCATCTTGAAATTGCGGTCCATGGCAGGGAACAAACGTGCAGCTTTGTGTTTTGCGTTTCCTCATTGGTTACAAACTCTCACCCAGCTACGACTGACCCACTGCCCTACCTTGTAGTCTTCTCCCTCTCCCTCTCCAGGTAGCAGATTCTTCTAAAATAGATGTCAGACTCTAGAAAGAACATTTCCCCATCAAAGCTACATGGTTTTAGAAGAAGCACTTTCTGTTTTGTTTTAATAATTATCGCAGACCGGTCGGGACGCCCGGTTGTGGCGCTTGGTCCATGCTGCCCGGCACCCCTTCTCCTTCCCAGCGCTCTCCCTCCTTCCCGGCCCCGGTCTGGCTCCATCCTCGCATGAGTTGTCCGTGGCTGCAGGTGAACTCTAACGTTCCTGTGCTGACCGTGTTATGTGTATGATCTGGCTGGTGGTCTCTGGTGGTGCTGGGCGGCCCACAGAGGAGGATTGGAGCGCGGTTACGATGTGGGTCTTTGGGGGGCGCTTTCTTGTCTTGTGCTTCTGTTTTCTTTTATTAACTTTACTTCCTGTTTTATTTTGACGGTTTGTTTCTCTGGTTTTGTTCTACTTTACATCCCTGTCCCATCTCTCCCAGTCGTTTCCACATGTGTCTCATCAGCCCTTGCCCCTGTATATTGTCTTGTCTTTCTCTCCCTCAAGGCTGGTCTAGTTTGTGTGTTACTCTTTCCAGTCCTGGTTCTGTTTCTTGCAGTTTTGTCCTGTTTTTGGGTCTTGCTTTTTTCAGTCTTGATCTCTGTCCTACCAGCTTGTTTGAGTTTTGTGGATCTTATTTTGACTTGTGTCCAAAGGGTCTGAAATGAAAGACTTGTCCTGCTTCCGGAGTCCCCTGGATTTGGGTCCTCTCCACCCTAGCACCTAACAACGCACAGTCTCAAGCAGACGGCTTCAATTTTACCCCTGAAATACTGCAAGAAGAGTTTATGGTTGACTCACTGACTGCAGGGAAACTGCAAAACAAGCTCAGATCATCACCACTCCACCACCATGCTTGACAGTTGGTATGACGTGTCGATGGTATGTGGTTTTCATCAAATATAGCGTGTTTCATCTGTCAACAGGGCTTCACTCATGAAGTCTTGTGATTGATTCAGATCTGACTTTGCAACTCTGACTCATGCTGCCATGCTCTTTTTAAAGAAAAGAGACCTTCTGGTAACACTTCCAAAGCAGCCATACATGTTCAGTCTTTTTTCAAATTGTACTGCCGTGAACTTTTGTTTTTGTCAAATAAATGATGCATAATGACATAGTTTAATATGTTAAGCTGAGACTGCATTTATTTAGTTTTAAGACCTGCTAACAAATGCAACAACAAATGCATGCGTTATATTAATCTTAGATAAGAATGCACAGTCACTCACTGTGTGTGTCTGGGCCGGCGTGGAGCTGCAGATATTGCATGTCTTTGCTGTGCAGCTGCATGTTGAGTTTCTGCAGGGAGTTGTCTCTCTGTCTCAGAGCCGACTCCAGGCCAAGGATACGCTCCACATGCTTCTCCACCAGGCTGGTCTGTAATCACGCACATTTCAAGCCCTTAGTTTTAAACGGCAGGATACAATCATTTATCTAAGTTGCTGAAATTCTTTGTCACATGTAAGTGCAGGAAATAGCCTCGACCACACGGTAATAAACTCTGATCATCTTTTGCTATACGTGCCAGTTTTTATCCATTATAAATACTTCACTCATGCATTTGTGATATTTGAAAACAGGATCCATATTCATGTCAGAGACTCAGTTCATCTGAGCATTCAACCACAAAAAAACACTAAGTGTTTTTATAAGAGTTTTTGCAGAACAGACAATGATATATAATGATCTATTCAGGCAATAAATGTGAATATTTATACATAATTACATCTCTTGATGACACGTCTTTTACGAAAGCAGCTCACACAGTGACTCATTCGAGGAGTGATTCATTTGACTGTTCTTTTCTGAGGTGATGACATGATCTCAGCAGGGTCTGTTAAAGAAAACAGACTCTCTGAATGGGGTCTAACCCTGAAAATTTGAGTACTGAAACTAAGACTTTTTAGGAAAACCTCATATAATGACATTTATATTTAGTTTCTATTTATTTCAACAGATTAAGAAACAAGAAAGGAGGGCAGAGTGGTAGGGATTTAAGCTATGAGTGGGATGTCTAGGCTTCTGAAAATATGGAAAATAATATTTCTCTTTTTTTCTGTTTGGCTGCATCTCCTTGTGAAACGTCATTCGGTAAAAAAAAAATAAAAAAAAGAATGTTATTAAGATGCACATGCAGTCCTTTTTTACTGTATGGCACTGTGCAAAAGTTAAAGGTATGATTGCAACAAGCTTCAATTTGCAGCCAAAGTTGGAAGAACAAGCAGTCCTGCAGCAGATGGCAGGAGCACAGTGGCCTAATATTGACATCATGGAGTAACTCTGGGATCACATGAAACAACTGAGGCAGCCTGTACTTCTCAGCTTGGAACAACCTACTGTATCAGCAAGGGACTGTGAAATATGTGCAGATGTTTACAGAGGAGAATTGGTGCCTCTAGTTGCATTAAATATTGAAAACTGTTAAGCTTTCTTCTGTTCACTACTTTCTCTGAAAAGGATCAATAAAAACTAAGTTTTCTCTGCTTTCCTTTTCATCCCAAAATTGTTTGCACGACTCAGTACATCGTGATGATGAGCAACAGGGCAAAAGGCTGAAAGGCTAAGAGGTCATTGTGGCCCAGCAGGCTGTCGAAGTCGCATTACCCAACGCAGCCAAAGCTTTGGATGGAACTGACACCGTAATGGTACTTGGCAGGTGGCAATTCCAACACTTTTGGCCCACTTCATCTCTTAACTGCTCTGACCCCGAAAAAATTGCTGAAGCTGCTCTGCATGATAGACTTTAGTCTCTAAGGAGATGGCTGGAGGGCACACATGGCTATATTTAGCATATTATTTAGTATTGCAGGTTAAAAAAAAAAAGAAAGAAGATCTTTTACTATGAAGCCTAACTGTTGTTGTAGGTGAGCAATTTTAACACTGGGCTGTTGAAGAAGCAGTGCCCGTGACATCTAAAAGCATTAATAGGCTCTTATTGATGTGAAGGTTATCCTTAAGATGCACTAACACATCCTACACAGGTAGATAGGTTTAGAGAAATTCTAGGAAGTCAGTATTTTTGCATTACATCCCTCCTCCCTCTTACTTAGACGAATCCCACTTACACTCCACACACATGCACACTTACGCTGCATAACTATGTAGAAAGTGCTCCTCTTGTTTTCTGTACTTTCTATTTGTTAATATATGCATCTGTCTGTCTTATCTTCGTCCTTTTATTGTAAGACTATTCACTACACATTCACTTACTTACTCTACAACACACCACACCTTCACTGTCTTGTCTGTCTGTCCTGTCCTTTAATGTTTCACTATTTGATGATTTTAGTCCTCTCTGACTGAACCAGGGTTTCAGGTGTTCATAAAATATGTTACATCAGACTGTCAAAGAGGGCTGGTGAAGGACACACTCAGGCTCACTCACACCTACGCACAATAAGAAAAATTTAAAAGAAACATCTGTTGCAAGACTAAAAGGCACATTTATCTAATTCTGAAAGGTTCTGCCAGATTATAGCACAAAATATTAAAATGTATGCAGACAGGTGTTTAAAAAAAAGAAAAGAAAAGAAAAAAGCTGCATAGCCCGTCTTCCCTTTAGCTTAGACGCCCAACAGATGCAGTGATGAACTGCTCACTAACAGTCTCCTGCAATCCTTTCCAAGACACAGTCTTCTCAGTATTTATTGCAGAGCTGACCTGAAGGTCCTGAAGATCACCGAAATTCAGTCCTGATTTTCAGGCATGTAGTTTGTAAACAGCAATGTCTATGGCATGTTTCTAACATTTAATCACTTTAATGTATTATATTTTTATTTAATTATTTCACAACATCGTTCTTTAGGCAGCACAAAGGAATCTTTGCCATTTTTAGCTTAGCTCCACCCCTTACAGGCATGGAGTACAAGCTGCTTTTACAACACTCGCTAAAAATTACTTTCATTCAGCCTCTTCTGTATAAAACTCTTCTGAGATGTTATAAAGTGTTTCTTAAGCACTGCATAACTTTTCCAGTCTTTTCTTGTCTCTGTGGTATTGATTTTGATATACTCTGAGTCAGAAATTATGCACATGATTAGAATGAAGAGCAAATTTGGAAAAAAAAGACATCAACTGCTTTTAAATATGCAACAGGAGTCCAAGTATTTTACACAGTTTTTTACATGTGCAGCACTAACAGACGATGTTCAGACTGAAATAATGTAGTATAATATGTATGTATAAGATGTAGTGTCATCTGTCACACTTTTGACATGAAGAAACTGGATAGGTCCTTTGAAAACCACCGTTGCTTAACTATTTACCGTTTACTGAAGTGGACAAACTACCAAATGGTCCACATACTTCTAGTCTCATCATTTACCATTTGTGATAACAGCTTTACAGAGTCTTGCTTTTTGTATCAGATCAACATTGGCAGAGCGTGTAAATGCATGACTTCATTAATGAGCCATATGACTCACGTATGAAGCTACAGTAAAATAACAAATGCACAGCGCTGTGAACTGAGCAATGCCTCTGACCATCTTGTCGAGATCCCTCTGGAGGTTGCTCTTCTCCATGTGAATCTTCTCGTAGGCCTTTATCACATCCTCCAGCTGCTCCTCTCTGTCTTTTCTCTTTTGGAGCTGAATGAAGATATAAAGAAGCTGAAACACACAAAAAGCACTTGACACATTGCCCCCCTCCCCCCCACAACCCTCACTTCTTTGTCAGTTTTCAAAGTTCCTCAAAAATGAAAGAAAGGAAGAATTTCTATTGTGAGACTTATCAAATGTGTCCCTTAAGAAGTTGTTGTGTAACCAAGCAAAATTAGGACACTGAAATCCTAAGACCTCAGCATGTGCACCACAGCCCCTCCCCCATCCTGACAAGTGTATAGAAAATAAGAGTGTCTTGATGTGTTGCTGAGCTCGTCTTCTTACAGCCTGGCATGATGAGAGGGTGGCTGTCACTGGGGGAGCCAATTTCACATATAATTTGACCTAAAAGCACCAAACTGATTGAAGTGAAGAGATTTTCTGACGAGGCAAGGGCACAAATGCAGACTTTTATCAAAGAATATGAAAAATAAAAATATGCTCCATTAAGACCACACTGATCATGAGAGCGAGAGCACCAGTAAGGGAGTGAGGTGAACGGAGGTTTATTGCTGCTACGCGATGCACTGAGGCCTTTTCAGCAGGTGCAGAAAACTGCCACCGAGGCATGGAGGGCTTGTTGGCTGTCGTGTGAAGACTAGATTACTAGATTCTTTTTCTGTAGCTACAGTGAGGAAAAAACAGTACAATAAAAGAAAGGGAATAATAACTTGGCATGTGAGTAAAAAGATATTATTTAATTTTTGTTAATAGCTGAAGAACTGTCTATTGTGACAAATGCATTTATTTCCGTTAAACATTAAAAGGTCTCTTCTGCAAAACAAGACTTCACTCCTGTCCAGTGGACATGTGGAGATATTTTGATCGCAGCCCATCCAACAGTTTTTCTCCTCAGGCTTCAGCAGAGGAGCATCTGGAGATGTGTTGTAGTGCAGAACGTTGAACTTTCTAATCTTTTTCAGCCTCTGCCTTCACGTCTTTTATTTGATTTAGGTCTTTGTCTGTGAAATCCTGTTCAGTTAAATATGATCAACCATTAAACTGAAATGGCGCACTGTCATCATTGTAGTGATCCATGGCATAATACACCATTTATATGTAGATTCTCCAGAGACGTTCTCTGCCTGTAAACAAACTAGAATGAGCAAGATAATTTAGTCTGCAGATCGGCCATAGATATGTTCTGTGTTTATCCTATTTCACAAAACAATCAGTGCCTGTCAGTGGCACAAACAAGCATTATTAATTTAGTCTTACATCTCCACATGTTTGTGTTGGCACAGGAGAATAGCAGCGCCTTATAAAGCCATAACTGTAGTCAGGTGGGAAAATATTCTCTCTTCATTACAATGATGCAGAGCCGTACTAAACCAACTTTGCAATAATGATGCTCTTGCAGAAATGAAGGGAAACTTGCATCTATATTTGACAACAGTATCAGAAGAACTTCACAGTCATTGATCATAAAAGCCTGTAGGTTGCTACCTTAGAGGCTGTTGTTGTTGTTTCCTGTAGCCTACTGAACTGTGATGTGAAGAATTTCCCTGCAGATTTACATTTCTGTTCCACTTCATAGTATTCTTCCTGACTTCTTGCAAAGATCTTTATCACTATCAGCCATTAAGACCAAAAACAACAACAACAACAACTGGTAAAGTAGGGCCCATCTTTATGAAAACTGGAGCTCTACTTTAGTCATCAGATTCCATCTTGGCAAAACCTGTAATCTATTCATGTTTTCCTTTTGACTGCACCTACCAAATAAACAGAGATGCAAGTTAAAGCAAAAAAAAAGAATAAAAAGGGCCGCTGCCACATGAGGAGAAACTGTATAGCTCTGTCTGATTAGAAAAGAGCTGAACTTCGTCTCAATCTCAGATACTATCGCTTCACCTCAAAGAAAGAGGGTCCGTGTGTGTGTGTGGCCTTGCTGCTCTATTGCTTCTGTCCCAACATGGCATGTTCAGTGAGACATGGCACATTTCATCACATTGAATGCCAGGTGTCAGACCCCATGGCTTTCAGAGTCTCAGTCATCTGTGCTGCTCCTATAAACCATTTCCTTGCTCGTATTACCGCTGCTGCTACCAGCCTTACCACGACCTTCCTGTGTCAGTCGCCTCTTATTTCTCACGCTCTTCTTCAGAGTTACAGCAGAACAAAACAAACAAAAAAAAAAATTTCAACCCTTATTTGAAATACTGCTTGCATGTACTTTGTGGGCCAAAATAAGGCATGATCTTACCCTCAGTTTTAGTGTGCACATTCAGTTAATTTTTGGCATTTGCATCTTAAATATCAGAATTACAATGTTACACACAATTCTTAAAAAACACCCAGTCATAGTAAATTTCTAAGAGAGCTGCCTAAGTGTTTAATTAGTCCTGGACATCGCTGTGTGTCCACCAGTGATGGCCTCAATTCACATTTAACTGAATTAAATCACATAAGGGAAGGGATTTCCACTGAATTAAAGCTCTAAATGAAACCCTTTGGCGTGATAAGGGTTTTTACTTTCTCCTCTTTATTAAAAAATGAAAATTAAAAGATAGAAAATTGGATTTTCTCATTATCTTCTGCTTTCCCCATCCTTCCTCCTCTCCTAGCTCAGTCTGCTCTTACCTCGTGGGTCAGCACGTTCACTTGTTGGTGCAGGTTGCCATTTTCTGACTGCAGCAGCGCCGTCTCCTTACTCTCAAAGGAGCAGTAGGAGTTAGTGTCCTCCCCAAACTCACTGATCATAGGGAACTGGAGAGAGAAGATTTAGAAAGAGAAAACACGTTCAAATTAAATAATACAGTGAGTAAACCATTTCATGGCAAAATATTGTTTTAATTCCTCATTTACATTTTTCACAATTACACATCAGACTCATTAATAACACATCTCAGTTTCCTTTCCTTACCTAAATCTTCCATTTACCTTTGTAACATGTAGTCATTTGCATTCTGTAAAAATGTTTGCATATGCTCAAAAACTTTTTTACATTTCAAACCCTAACCTTACACAAAACAATAGGCAAAAGTAAGTGCTGCAGTTTATCTTTAATAATATACTACTGTTCCTTGGATGTGTGGACAAATGTTCCCATTACAGGTTTTCTTGTGAGACTGAGAGATTCATTTCAGCTGCGACTTTTGTTTTATATCATTATTATCTTTAATCATGGTTTGTTAGCTAACGACCTACATTAACTAGATCTCAATTTTTACTGCATCTAATCTGTTTTTTATTGTTTCTTTCCATTACATCTTTGGCGTTCTAGTAGCCAAGGTTGCCATGTTTTTCCCCTCTCTTGTTTGAGTTGACCCCATTTCAACAACAATTGGACTTAATTAAAAATAAAAACATAATTTAACATAATAATAATAATAATAATAATAATAATAATAATAATAATAATAATAATAATAATAATAATAATAATAACAATAATAATGAAAAGGAACATCTGTCAACTAAACAGGTTAATTGGCCACAAGTCAGTGACATGATTGGACATAAAGTGAGCATCATGGAGAGGCATGGTCCCTCAATAGTAAAGATTAACATTCATCAATCCAGACAAAGAACCACATACACTCAAACTCACTCCTATGGGCAATTAAGAATCACCAATTAACCTGACATACAGAGAACCTGGAGAAAACCCAAACAATCATGGGAGAATGTGCAAACTCCACACAGAAAGTCCCTTGATGAGATTCAAACCAGGAACCCTCAAGTCAGCTCTGAAAATATTACAGATTAATGTTCTCAGCATAAAATTGCAAAGACTTTCAATATCACAGTATCTTGAGTCCATAATATCATATCATCAAGAATTCTGAAAATCTAGAGAAATCCTTGGGGCAAAAGGACAAGGCGGAAGGTGGTCTCTGGGCCCTCAGCTGGTGCTGCATTGAAAACAGACACGACTCTGTAATGAAAATCACTGTGTGGTCTCAGAAACACTTACAAGGCGGTAAAAATATATATGTATCCCAACTACTGGTGATATACTTGTTGCAGCTGAGGTTGTGATTAAAGGTTGGTATTTGGGCTGTAACCTGTGTTGAGTCCCATAGCTATGATTTTCAAAAAGAAAACAGAACCGAAACAGAAAGACCCACATTTGATTTGAACAACCCTTTAAATCATTTGGTCCCATATTTATAACTAGGTGATGACGTCAGAATCTTTCCTAAGAAACTGATTGTGTGTTCTTTGTTTGAAAAGGAGAACTTGAGTTGGCTAAATTTTACATACATGATATCATGGCCCAATTGCAGAGACACCTGTCTAGCAGAGAGAGACTGGTGATATCGTAAATAGACAATTTATACAGAAATGTACGTCACTGGATGGGAAAGAGCCAGCTGTTGCCACGCCATCTTCTTCTGGTCCAATCCGCCGACAGCACTCCCTGAAAGAGAAAAAAACTACACCTCCCACCTTCCATCTTGTTTCACCTGGGCTGTTTTCCTATATCCATACTTTCCGTTTGAGCACGTAGGGTCTGCTGAAAGGACCCGGATGGTGTACTCAAAATGGTCAAAATGACAATCTTCTACTAATACACGCAGGCTAATTAATATTATAGATTATTCCAATATTAATAACCTGGAAGCTACAATTATATCTCTAGATGCAGAAAAGGCATTTGATCGGGTAAATTGGAAATTTTTATTGGCAACTTTGAATAAATTTGGATTTGGCTCATCATTTATTAACTGGATAAAGATATTATATAG
>JBAMYA010042412.1:0-14451 GCA_037176975.1 Arrhamphus sclerolepis
CCGTAAGAGCCGGTTCTTTTAAGGGAGCCGAGCCTAAAGAGCCAAATCTTTGAAAAGAGCCGAACTTCCCATCACTATTAGATCAGGGCAAAGGAACAACATACGGCTAAGGTGGCAGGTGAGCCCTGCCATTCATCACATTTGTCTCCCACCTCCAGATACATTTCAGAAAGCCCTGACACACAAAAGTGGACCCTTTGTAGAACTTTAAACTGGATAAGTCCAAGACGAGCACAGCAGGTGGTAGACCGTGTTCTATTTGTAGCTAGTTCCCAGAGCTCTTTGCTTAGTTGTATTCCCAGTTCCTTTGCCCCTGCATTCTTAGGGCGTTTCCCAATACTGTACTTCTCTGTACTTGCGTACTTGTGATACGTCATCAGTCGCAGCTGAAGTACTGTTCCAATACAAAGTATGCAAGTACCCAAGTCCGGTCTGAATGCCCGGATGTGTACTCGCCCCGCCCATTTTATCGAGGATACATCGGTGGTGACTTGTGGAGACTTTGGGCGGCAAAATATCCCAGAATGCATTTTGCTTCAATGTTTTTTTTCCTGCCCTCTGCTTTTTTATAGCCAGTTGTTTACAAAAGGTTTTAACATATATATTATATATTTTTTATTATATGTGTGTTTGTGCTTTTTAGCTTTAAGAGTTTTTTGTAATTCTGTAAAAAAAAAAAAAAAAAGCATGGATCAACGCTCCTCTGAAATCGGCGGTTTTCTGAATGGAGCTGGTGGGCCGGGCTGCGGGGCCCAGAGCTCGCCGCTCGGCTCTGCCGGAGGAAGCGGCTGTACTGACGCACTCTTTGGGCTCCAGCTTCAGCGGCTCCGCGGCAGGCGCGTCTGGCTTACCTGCCGTGTCGCAGACTGTGCCCCTGACGCGCGGTTTTCTCTTCAAAAAAAAAAAAAAAAAAACTTCCTGTAAAGCGGCGCTGGGCTGTGACGTCATCAAGTGCACTGCCGTTTCGACGTAGAAAGACCGTCCTCTCCAAAAGTCCGTACTTCTGACGTAACAACGTCCGTACATGCGTACTTCTGTTCTGGAGATGCAGAGGGGGAAGTTAGAAACCCTTGGAAACACAAATTACGAATTTGAAAAAAGCTAAACAAATGAGCAAGAGTGAAACCATCACTATTATATATGATTATAAGTGGGCAAAACATGAAAATCAGGTAATGCAAGTCCCTCAATGAGTCTGCAGCTCTGTCATAACTATTAGCTTTCATTTATTTCCTCATTCTGGGGGTGCATTTACTTTCTCCACCAACAGTGTGAGTGTTTAATGTGAGTTCAGTAACGACGCAGGAAGTTATGAACTAATAAAAGCTTGGGGAGTTGACAAGAGCAGACATTTCCTGTCAACACTTTCTTTCACTGATAACCAGAACAGGTGAACGTCTGTTCTTCAGGTAACTGTTTGGATTATGAATGGCTCAAAGCTCATCAGTACACTCCCAGCGGTCCGGAGGAGCTTCAGCTGAGGGTGGACACCAGGAGAGACGACCGAGGTCTCCTGCAGCCTGTGCTGGAAGCCAGCTGGAAGATAAAAGACGACGGTGAGTCCGACTCTCGTCTGAGTGCCGGTGCTGTCTGACCACGGGACCAGAACAGCTAACAGCACAGAACTCAACCCATCTTCATCGTATCAAGTTTGTATGGTGAAAATTTCGTATTGTAAAAGTTCGTATCCGTCAACAGGAAGCATCCGTTACCTGAAGGCCACGGAGCTCCAGGTTCTGACGATGTCCACCAATCAAAACACGTGTATCCGATATTCTTTAAAGGGTGCGCTTCCAATGAGGAGCCCGTCTGGGGAGAAGGTGGGTGGCTGAAGATCACAACACGTTTTCAAGACTTACCAGTAAAATTCAGAATCATTTTATAACTGAGGAGATCCGGAAGCATTTAGGTTCAGACGTGGAGGTCAGAGACAGAAACTACCAACTACCATGTCAGTTTCAGTCTAACGCAAACCAGAAGGGATAAAATTAATATCAAATTACTGATCGATTTAAAACACAAGTCTGTAGTCCAGGACACGTCCTTAATTCGAGGAAAAAAGAGAATTCCTCGTGTCTGCAACGTCCACAGTTAAAGAGAAATGTTTGTTTCTCATGTTGACGACGCCCACTGATACTTCACAGCCTTCATAACTGACCAGTGGTTAAGAGCTCGTCCTCTGGTCTTTGTAGGTCAACTGTCATCGAGCTTCTGTAAGACGTCAGAGTCCAACGATGTGAACAGACTGAAACCCACTGTGCTAGCAGTGAAAGAACAGACAACAAAAAATCTGACCTTTGATCGTCTGTCATCAAAAATACTGAAGAGCAAAACTGACTCATGAAACCTGGACTGTTAGAATCTGTTAGAATAGTTGTGTTTGAAAGGAATTCATGAGTATTAGTGAGAACAACAGCCAGGCGCTGCTGGTTGACGTCAAAAAGTTCCAATTTTGTAAATATTCATTACTTTTACAACAAAAATGCACAATTCTACATACGGTAAGATTTTCTAAAATTTGCTTAATTGATATGATTTTATATAATTATTTCAGGAGAAAAAAAAGTTGTAATTACACAAAATTAGATATTTTCACAAAGTTGTGATTTTGTGAAATTTGGATTTTGAAACAAAATGTTTTGATTTTAGAAATAAAAGTTTCAGTCTTCCAAAACTCAAAATTTTGCAACATTTTTTTTTTTTTAACAAGAAAACAAAAATAAACTAGTGATTTATTTATTTATTTTGAGATGAAAAGTCAAGATATTGCCAAATTTGCCATTTTACAATTGTAATTTTGATAACGTGCCCTAGTATACCAAGCAAGAAGCAAGAAGCAGTCACCAGTTAGCCACCAGTAAAACCAGCAAAAGAACTTAGAACTCCAGGAGTCTTTTAGAATCTATGTTTTTAATGGAATATCAGCAGCTTTATTCTGACAGAAACTTCATCATAGGAACTAGCGGGAAACCTGACAACACGGCTGGTAACCATGGTGATGGTGTGAGCTGGGATCAAACAGCTGGATGAGGAAGTTAAGACCGTTAGCATTTACTGAATGTTGAATGTCTTATGTTGTGTTTCCAGTGGTCGTTCTCCTCTGACGTGCTGGTCTTGGACCCTGGTAAGGAGTACCGTGTCTCCGTCTTCAACATCCCCAGACCAGAGTTGGGTCACAGCCACTACGACGTAAGCCGGCGGGTCCAGGTTCCTGGTGAGTCAAAGCTGTTAGTTTGGACCGTTCTAATGAAACTGAACCCGGGGAGGTTTGTTAGCGATCTAGGTGAAGTTATGTTTGGTTTTTATGTTGGTTAATGTTGTTTTTCTTTTGTTTTGTTTTTTTTAAATTAGTGACATCAGTCAGCAGAGGCAGGGGAGGCAGAGCCTCCCCTGCCATGGAAATAATAAAATCTACAATAAACAAACAAATTAAATGGTTATATTTATCCAGTGTTTTGAATTAGAAACTAATTTTCCATTTAACTTAACAATTTTGATTGTTTTTTTATGTATATAAAAATTAAAAAATCACTGAATTTTCTCATTTCCCATTCAAATCTGGGTAAGAGATGCAAGGTGAGGCAACGGTAAGCTGAGCCTCACCTTGGATTGTGAAGTCCTTCACAAACTGTGCTCTGTCATGCATGAGAACAGGTTACTGTGTATCTGTCACCAATCAAATGTTTCAAACACTTTTAATATATGCCATGCATGAAAATCACTCACTTTTCGGTGAAATTTGCTGTCTTGAATCCAAAGGAGGTGACCTCTGTGAATCGTGTGCATCCAATGAAAAAATATTTGGGGGTGGGGTTATGGATGGGGCATGGAGTTATGCCAGAAATACTTTTATTAGGACTTTGGTTTTATACATGAGAGCGATGCGGAGTCAGTGAGCTGCAAATGTGTGCACGCGCCTGAAGGGAGCCTTGAATTCAAAAAGACGCTCCCTTACTAGCGCTACAGGGTTGAAATATTAGCACGAATGCAGGGGAGAATACTGTTACTTGATTGGTTTGTGCTGACCGGAGGGCTCACAAGCTGACCTGAGGGCCGACGACAGGTACGACTTATCATTTGGAGTTGGGCGGATGCTGAGGGGAAAAGGAAACATTGACTGGCGCAAGCTAACGGTAGCTTTTTTGTGTTGAGAAAATCGACTCAATATATCTGTGCATGTGTAATACTTGTGTAGCTTTGGGTATTTGTATGTGTAAAACATGATTTATAAACCCTAAAGAACATTTTGTCCGTAGCTTTAGGCAGGTTACGGACAACTTACTTGAAGTTACACACAAAATGATAGTTACAAATTCAAAAAGCCTCCTTGGCACACGAATCTTTAAATGCGTGTGCACGAATCGCCTGATAACCCGTACAAAACTATATTTACACACAGATCAGCACGAGGGGTTTTGGGACTCTTTTCACGCCTCTGAGGCCTCACAGATTCGTGCGTACATGTGCTGGTTGAAAGCTGGCTGATCTGAGTTTTCCAGCGTTATTTCCCTCAGGACTTAATTCCTTCTAAATTTGTAACAAATTGTGGAAAATGGTGGATCTTTGGAAAAAAGAAAATCTCAGCACCCATGGTTATAACACGTATAGACCTACGTTTACTTTTTAATATTCTGAAATTCTTTATATGGACATGTATGCATTTATGAGCCGTACAGATGTAATTAGATGGTTTAAATCAACGACCACTGGGTGGTGGACTGGTTCTTTAGCTGGGAAAAACTGACAGTCAAACTGGGAGGCAAGAATTCGGTGATGGAGGGGCACCACAGTGGTCTACCCTCTGAAGCAAGTTAAACCTGCCTGCTTTGCTATGCGATTATAAAGAGACAGCCAGTATTTCAGATCATTTCAGACAATGTTTTATGGTTCTGATACATTGGTGCGCCGTCCTCCACACATTCTCTCTGGTATTAACATTCAATATTTATTTTGGCTGTGAGAATCTTCAAATGTGCAGTGAATTAAGTTAAACCTGAAGTGGGAAACAATTCAATCACTCTTCAGGCAGTTTTAAATATCACAGTATTGCACTTTATTTATGATTGCTAAACTATTTGCAGCTCAGGTTTGTCTAAAAAATTGGGGATTTATTTGTTGTCTCAACAGTAAATTGTGGGGAATGTGGCTCAGGTCTTAGTGTCAGCTCTGATGAGGGAAATTGGTGGCAATTTAAGTACCTCTGCTGCAACATCAAGTCCATCTGTTGGCCACAGCAATACAGCTAACAGTTCTCACCCTTTTACCTCGACTTCAACCACATAGACTCCACATAACTCATGTGAACACAGAAAACGTTTGGAGGATCATCTAATTACATTTGTACGGTTCATAAATGCATATAAGTACATATAAGGAATCTGCTTGATTTTCCTCTCAAAGTGCACCAGATTGATGATATCTGTAGGTAAATGTTGGTTTTTATGTTGGTAAATGTGTTTCCGCGGTTGTTTAGACACTTTTACGCTCTGAACTCTTGAATTTGGCTTGATGTCATTTCTGGTTCTGGTTTCTTCAGGCTGCCAAGATCCAAAAATGAAGTTGACCCAGTTTTGCATAGAGAGAGGTGAGTCTCAAAGAGCAAATACTCAAAAACATATTTATAACATCCATGAGTTATTACAGCATTGATGATAAGCAGCAGCACCTGCTGAAGCCAGCTAAGGTCCACAACAACTGACTTCTTCAAAGATGGCTGCCACCTTGTGGTGAAAATGTTAAATGCAACATGAATTTCATCGTTAATTGTACAAACATTTCTCAGTCAAAAGCACATGAAAAGCTCCCACCTTAGTTCAGCTTTGGCTTCGATCAGAGCAGCAGTCAGTCATAAAGGTTTCGTTGCTGTAGGAAGTCTGTGGCAGCCAAACATCACGGTGGCTCTGACGGACTCAAGCAGCGCTCTGGTCATCAACTTCAGCCCTGACCAGCTGTGTGACACGTACCGGGTCATCGTTCGCTGTGGCCAAGACTCAGAATCTGCCGTCCTTCAAAAGGTACAGTAAAGGTGACATCAGTTATTGAAAACGACGATAGAGAGCTTTACGAGAAGAATCACAGTTGAGGGCATTGAAACCTTCAGGAAATCCAACTGCAGCATGAATAGACACACAGCAATGTAGATGTTTGTGATTTGATTAAGATTCCTGTTAACAACGACGGTAGCGGTCCTGGATGACCCTGGAGCTAGCATGGTGCTGCTGTAGTACAGGAACACTGATTGACACATGCAGCACAGATGTGCCCATCAGTGTCCCCCAGATGTGCTGTTCCCCGAGCTGCTACATCACATCTCTCCAGCTGAGTAGAACCACACCAACAAAATCTTTACCTTCTAGAATCTACATGGAAATACCTGTAGAAGTATTAATGGTTGTTGAGGAAAATTGTGCTCTTTGGTAATAGAAAATTGTCACAACAAAGGTTTATTTGGTTCCAAATGAAGAAAGATTATGAAGATATGAACCTTATCAACCCTCAGACATTAATAATCCTCCTAACTGAGGTGGTGCACCTCAATTAGTCTGTCATGGCTTCATGAACTGTAGCAGCTCCTTTGACGGGAGTCACCAAACTAAATAAACCCTCACCACAAGTAGGAGGACTAGCTTAAACTGCAGAAGCAGTACCTCTAAGAGTTTTTCATGACCTTCAGTCAGCTGATTGTGGTCACTCTGCTGTTCTGACACTTGATCATCACGACTAGACATGTAGACCACAGAGCTTCAGTTCTGAACTGGTTCCAGTCACATCTGGACCAGTATTCTTCAGCTGCATCCACATTTAACTTTGGAATACCACAAGGCTCCATTCTGGGCCCACTCCTTTTTTCTTTCTACGTGCTTCCTTTGGGCTCCATTTCTTCTTCAGAAACATGGTTATCGTTCCGTTAAACATGTTACTCTGCACACAGCGCACCTTCACTGTCTTGTCTCTTTGTCTGTCCTTAAATGTCTCACCGTCGGTGATTTTAGTCTCCGAAAGAACCAGGACTTCAGGTGTTAATAAAGATGTTAGTTCAGACTGTCAGAGAGATGGTGAAGGACACACTCACATGCACTTTCACGTGCGCACACGTAAAAAAAACAAAAAAACCTTTGAGCTTCAGGAAGTACATTCGTGTTTGGAGACATTTGAGTCAGAAGAAGTTTTTTTTTTTGTTTTACCTTCTAAAGACTTTGAGAGGGTTATTCATGATTTTATTTATACTCTCAATAGGGATTAAACAGAACTGTCCATGGATGACTTTGCTCATGTTTATCATTATTTTAGGTGTTTTATTTATTTTATCCTGAACTGCTGAGGTGAGTAAATCTGAATCACGGGTCAGTGATGGTCAAAGTTTCAGAAAAGAAACAGTCGACTTATGGTTGACCATAAATATGGTCTCACTGGCAGTAGGTTCAGTAAGTCGAGACATTTTTTTGTTTCAGTCAAACATGGAAACTAAAACTCAAACTTGTTGACGTGAGCAGAAGCAGGTTTCTAAGTTCAGACCAGAGTTTTAAATGTGCTGGAAGCAGGTCAGAGAGGAGATGAAAGACGAAAGCAGATGAACATTAGAGGCTACAAGAGCTGAAGGTCGTGACACATCAAAGATGATTTCTTCACACATTCCACAGGATGAGATGAAGATGTTTTCCAGCGCAGCAGGTTGACACAGATCGCGACTGTCGCTGCTGAGGACTAGACGCTGAACCTCAGACCTCCACCTACTTTTTACCCCGCAGCTTCTTTATTTTTCTGCTGTACAGGAAGCTGCTGAGGGCCTCCCAGCAGAGATTTTCCGCTGATAACAGAAGCGACGGCTCATTTTTGGTGTTTACTAATTAAGGGGAAAGTCCAGGGTCAAAATAACTCTTAATGTTTTTATTATCAGATCATTACAACATGACTCAAACAGAAAACATAAGAATATTTCTATGTTTATATGACAGAACAGTGTAGGAAGTTTCTGTAGGGAAACCTTCCCACACTGTAAAATTAAGAGGAGTGGTGTTTTTTTTTTGTTTTTTTTTATGTTGTCAGTTCAGAACCTGATTTAAACCCAGAAATCTCAATCTGTAACAGAGACTCAATGATCTCCATCTTCCTACTGAAACTTTTCTTTTCTTTTATCAGTTCCTAACCATCTCTGTTTTCAAACCGTCTTCTCAGTTGAGCTTTTTTTTTTCTGGTTGTGATTCTGAATTTAGTTTCAAATCAACATCAACCAACAGCAGAGGAGGCGGGACATCGCTGTGATGTTGTAGCTCATTGGCTGCTGAATAAGCTGATAATCTTAGTCTATTATTATATTATTTATTCATTTTCTAAAATGTCTCCATCAACACTCCATATACTGTAAAAAATAAAGACATGCGTACGTACATTTAAATTCTAGCCATTATATGTTTGTTTCTGCTGTAAAGTTGAAATTGTGTCACTTCAGGACCCCCATCCCCCTTCTGGTCAGTCAGAGAACTGCTTCATTTTTTCTTCATTTTCTGGTATCAGTTTTAAGCTGATGCTGTATTTGAAACTTTTAAAGGCTTTTTTTTAACCCCAGTTTTGTTTGTTTTTCTATGGTGAACAACAGCATTGTGACTTATAGCTGCACACAGTTTGTTGCCACGGCGTTGCCCTGGGACACTGACCATAGCAACAATGTTCCTGCCACGTCTCCTGGTTTTAGTGAGGTTAAAATCAGCTCATGACCCATGGCACCTGCCTCCAGCTCCATCACTCTCTGGAAATAACAAATTCAGCACAGCCGGCGCATGCACAGCACTGCAGAATGTGCTTGTAGATGCAGTACCAATGATGCTGTTGCTTACCTGCACAGCTGTTTCACACCTTCACTGTTTCTTTCAAAAGGGACTCTGTAGATTTGCTGCATTCTGGTTCTGTTGTGGGCAAGAACATGAGACTACAGACATACTCACATTGTTTATGTCTTGGAAAGTGGTGTCAACTTCAGTTTTTGTTCTGCAGTGACTTTTCTTCCTCTGCCCCCAAATCCTGGATGTCTACCAATACTGTAAAGTAACAATTTCACTATTTCTACATGCATGCTGTTTCTCATTAGAGTATGCAGTGCTTTATAGTGCTGATTGCAAAGTGAGCTAATTATCTAAAACAGTTTGACGTGTGACAGTGTGGACGTTGGCAGAATAGTGTAATTAACAGCCATAAATGTGTGTTGATCATTTGGAAATCGAGTGTAAAGCAGTGAGTTGTGTGCAAAAAAAAGTGCTGTGCAGTGGACTGTGCTTACAATTTTGCAAAGTGTGTTACGAAATTCCAAACTTAATGCAAAGTGGTGTTTGTGCTTTTAATTTTACAAACTTACTGAGTGGTTTTGTGATAAATATTAATAGTTTTAGAAACTGTGCTACAAGAATCACTGTTGGAGTTTAAGCATTCAGGAAAAAACTGTAACTGTGCACCAAACCTCTGTTCTCCAGACCGATCAGACGACCCTGAACGCATCGTTCGGCCTCTCTCAGTGGCCCAGATCCTGCTGCCAGTTTGACACACAGGTAAACATTGTACAACATTAAACATTAAACTGTTAAACCGCGAGCATGTCGGGGCCACGCCTGGACTTAAGCTGCTTTCTCTTCTCTGCAGATCAACCCTTTTTTCCCACAATGCAACAGCGACTGTCCCCGCCGAAGAGTGACCCGTAACATCTGTCCAGATGTGCCTGAAAGTAAGCGTGATCAGAGACGATCTGCTGAGGCTCCATCAACATTTTTTATTTTATTGATTTCCATCATTGAATGAATTACTGCAAAGTCATGTCCAATAATCAAATGAATAAAATAATCTGACTGCATGGAAATAATCTAGTTCAGTAAAATAATCTAATTTAATAAAATAATCTAATAAAAAATATCTTAATTAATAAAATAATCTAATTTAATAAAAAAAATAATCCAATCTAGTAAAAGAATCTAACTCAATAAAATAATCCAATTTAATAAAAATAATCTAATTTAATAAAAAAATTATCTAGTTTAATAAAATAATCTAATAAAATAATCTAATTATTAAAATAATGTAACTTAATAACAATGATCTAATTTAATTTTTTTTTTTTTTTTTTAAACTAGTTTAGTAAAAGAACCAGAACCAGAAGGTTTCTGCATTCCCAGATTATTTTTGTTAAACAAACCTTTGCTGTTCTGAGGTTGTTTTCACTTCACTAATAAAAATCAAATTAAACGATAAAAAAAATAAATAAATTAGATTTAAATCAGATCCTGGTTTAACTAAACCAGATTTAAGTCTTTGGAGATTTTTCAGATAAACGTTAGTGCTTCCTAACGAGGTCGTTTCCGTTTTTTCTTTCTTCTTTTTCCTCCAGAACTTCCAGAACCTTCGTACCCGTTGGTGGCGGTGGGGCTGGCGTTCACCTGCGTCGTCATGGTGATTCTGGCATACTTCCTGTGCAGAAACCAGAGTAGGTGGCATATTTTCAGCTTCAACCAAAAACAGATGTGGTTTTGTTGAAAAGGCTGAAGACTTCTGTGATTTCAGAAAAATCCCCGTACCTGCTGGATCAGAAGGTCCAGGACCAGAAGGAGGTCCGACCGCAGCTCCAGCAGCCTCCTAAAGTTCTGGTCATCTACTCGCAGGACCATCACCTCTACAGGGACGTGGTCCTCAAGCTCTGTGCCTTCCTGCAGGCCAAATGCGGCACCAAGGTTCTGGTGGACCTGCTGGACTCAGCCTCCGTCAGCATGGTGGGCCGGGTCCGCTGGCTGGAGTGGCAACGGCGCAAGCTGCAGAACCCCTCAGACAAGATCCTGGTTCTGTGCTCGCGGGGGGTCCAGGCCAAGTGGAGGGCCATGTGTGGTCAGGGGAGGGTGATGCTGAGGGAGGACGTGCTGTCCCCCACCGACGACATGCTCACCCCGTTCCTGAACCTGTTTCTGCCGGACCTGCATCGGGCCGCCGGGCTCGGCAGGTACCTAGTGGCGTACTTTGACGACATCGGCAGCGAGGGCGACGTGCCGTCCGTCTTCGACATCACGGTCAAGTTCAGCCTCATGAAGCACTTCGAGGAGCTGTTCTTCCGCATCCTGGACCTGGAGAAGTATGAGCCGGGTCAGGTGGTCCACATCGAGGGGATCAGCGGGGAGGAGTACTCCAGTTGTGCTTCAGGTTCTGCTCTGAAGAACGCCATCGAGACGTTCAGGGTCTTCCAGCTGGAGAACCCGGACTGGTTCGAGAAGGAGTGCGTGCTCAGTGAGGATGAGGTCTGGCCCGAAGCAGAACCGCTTCTCGAGCAGATGCAGATCCCGCCGGTCCTAGAGTGCACCCTCCCGATCCGAGATGCCCCCCCCATCTACGTCAGCGACCTGGATTTCAATCAGAACCTGGACGGGGTCCGCATTCTTACGCCTCAGCTGAACCCGGAGAACCAGCTGTCAGTGGCAGAACTTCTACCCGTCCTTCATCCGGGTCCATCTGGACCAGTTCCGGTGCTGGCAGACTACCTGGTGTACCCTCACGTCCAGAACATCCAGCCAGGTCCCCAGCAGAACCGGATCATGCTGAACGAAGAACTGGAGGCTCAGATGCCTGTCGAGGATGATGAAGACACTCTGTCAGTCCTGAGGCCTGCTTCAGACCCTCTGCTGGACTCCATGGACTCCAGACCCTCAGAACCTTCATCAGAACCCGTGGAGATAGGGGAGGACCTGGTTTTGGACCTGGAGATGCACCAGACAAGACAGAGCAGCGAATCTGATCAAGGATACATTTCTACAATATCTTCTCAACATGATGTCCTCGAAGACGATCCTCTGGAGACGCTGGCCAGAATCCAGGAGCAGCTGTTCCAGAGAACCGTCGGGTACTCAGACCTGGTTCCTGAGGAGGACTGGTGAGGCCTGGACCAGGGCCGGGACTGATGTCACCAGGTGTCTAATGTGTGGCAGAACTTAAATTTAAAGTTTAACAGAGACCTTCAGAATGTTGAATCTTAAAATTTATGATTATTATTATTTTTTTTTTTTTAAATCATGTTTGAAGAGGATTGTGGGTAGAGTTCAGTGTGACATCAGCTGACTGGTTGTGAGTGATGTCATCAGCTGAAGTTCTAGAAAGTTCTGTTCATCAGGATTCGTCCAGCAGACTTGAGATGACTACGTATCCCAGAATGCATTTCACACCAAAAAGCAGAAGTAACGGAGAAGAAAACAGAAAAAGTTTGGCGTTTTATAGTAGCATGATAGTTTTATTCCTGATGTGGAAATAAAGTTATCTGGGTTTCTCAGGAACATCTGGAGAAAACATAAGTGTAAATAAATGCTGTATAAATAAAATTGAATCGAATTCTTCTAATTTCAAATGTGACATTGAATGATCCAGATGGCGATAAAATTCATCACAGCTGGTCGGGTTCATCTGAAGACTCGATCAGAAATTATTAAAATAAATCAATAAAACTATGCAGGCCACTACACGTTATTATTCAAGAAACATCTGAAAACATGTATTGCACAAGTGCTATAAAAAGTGTACTACAAATAAAGTTTGATTGAAACCACAACCTGCAGTGTAACTATTTTATTTGCATCAAATTACTAAAATCCTTAATTTTATGATATGGAAATATTTTAATGTGAAAAAAAGCTAATTTCTGTGACAAAATCATTTTATTATGATTATTATTACATGAAATAATGGTCTGTAGAGGGACCGCAGCCTCCAAAGACTGCTCTCTAGCGCCCTCTCTAGTTTGGCGGATGTGAACGGTCAAAAATATGACCGCTAATCTGCCGCTAATCCAACACCAGAAGCTAGGATGCTATGAGGCTAGCAGTCTTTAAAAATAAAAATAAAAAAAGTCAAGAACAAAGAAGCAGTTTGTACACGTTTTTAATTTTGTTACAGCACTTCCTGTGATTTATTTACTTCAACCACAACAGTCAGTCTAACATTGATTATATCTGCACAGAATTCACCACAGCTTTACAGAAGAGCTAAACATCTGCATCTGCTGCAGGTAAAGAGACGCTCCGTCAACACTTCACTTTAACGTTTCATTTAATGTTTGTTTAACGTGAGACTGAAATGTGCAACTCTGAAATACGATTGTTAAAGCTTTACTGACACCGACCGTGCGCACAGGTGCTCAAGCCAAATAATACAGTATGAAATAATTAGAATTATATAAAATAACTATAATAATGTAAAAAGAATTATAATAATATAATTCATATATTATATAATTATATACTGTTTAATCACGTGTTTTAGACACATTTCTACAATAAGAGAAACTAAAAGAAAATTCATAAAAAAGCAAAAATTGACTCTTGAAACTGTTTGGCTTTTGACATAAAATTACATTTTGTTGTAAAATTAATTTAGTGAAATCCCACCTTTTTACGGACCATTGTAACGTTTTGTCGTAACCTACGGTTGTAAAATGATGAAAAGAAACAAAATTCCCTTATTCAAACAAATTTTGTGTCATGAAATCCTAAATTACACTAAAACGTCGGAGGTTTGCAACGTTGTGAAATTTTCCATAAATCTTAAATTTCTAACACTATTTTTGATATAATTTGCGTCTCAAAATTCCAAACTTCATACAACTACGACTTTATTTCGTATAATCACATTTTTTTCATAAAACAGCAACTTTTGAAAACAAAAAGTACAGCTTTTGCTGTGAAATGAATGATGAAATGAATAATGAATCATAAAACGTGCGCTCAATTTGTGAAAACGTTCTTTCGTTCACTCTAGCTCACGATCTAAGAAAACCAGTGTACGATCTACTAAAACAAGTGAACGTTTTACTTAAACGAGTGCACGATTTAGTAAAACGAGAGGACGTTTTCACAAATCCAGCACACGTTATTCATTCATTATAAAGTCTTTCTCATCATGACCCTTCAGGGACCCCGTATTTTTCAGATCCAGAATGAACGTTTTCCTTCATGTGTTTGAACGTCAACTTTTCTGTTTTTTTTAAGGAATAAAAGCTAAAAGCAACTTTGATCTGAAGATCGTCGTTTTCTCCGCTAAACTCTGCAAACAGCCGGTTTTGTAAAAAAAAAAAAAAAACAGTAGGACCAAAGGAGCAAACGTAAACGTGTTCGTCAGTTTCATGATAACGCACGTACGTGTGCGTACACAACGCTGTCCATGTTTTATACAAGAAACAGGTTTAGAGGCTCAGTCTTTGATTTTACCAACAACACAGAAACGGCTCCACATTTTTCACTAAAGTCTTGTTTTCACACCAAGAAAGCACCCGTGCACGAGAGCGTGCACGTTTGAGATGACGTCAACCCAAAACCTGCAACGTAAACCTTTCACTTTGATCAGAGCAGATTTATCACCTGACTTCAGATAATATAATATAATATAATATAATATAATATAATATAATATAATATAATATAATATAATATAATATAATATAAT
>JBAMYA010042413.1:0-14449 GCA_037176975.1 Arrhamphus sclerolepis
TAATTGAAGGAACAATATATTAAACATAATATATTACACTTGGCCATTATTAAATCAAAACCAAAATGAAGAAACAGTGACGGGAAAAACCCAACACGTTCTGTTGAAAAACCAGAACATCCAATGATTCAGTGGCTTGCAGAATTATGTTTTGCATGAAAACCTAAAATGATCATTTTCTGTATGAATCTGTCAGTCTTGCATCTTGTTACAGTTCCTTCAGCTTATTGAGGTTTGGGTGCAGATCTTTAAGTCCTGTGAAAGCAGCTTCATCAGTTTCAGGTCTGGACTTGGACTGGGTACTTGTTTCTTTCTTTTCTTCCAGCTTTTCTGTTGTGCACTTTCTGGTATACTTGGGATCATTGTCCCATTGTATGACTCAATTTAGACTAAGGTTTAGCTGACAGATGGTCTCCCATTGGTCTCTAGAATACTCTGTTACACAAATGATCTCATAGTTGATTCATGGTGCACAAGGCGCTCTGGTCCTGTGGCTGCAAAATAGCCCCAAATCATCAGCCAGTGACAGTGAATATGAAGTGTTTCTGCTGAAATGCTGTGTTTATTCATTTATTTATTTAACCAAGCATGGTGTTACATTGATCTAGAACTTGTATAGTTTGTTCAGTTGCAGCTCTGTGAACTTAATTCAAGCTTCTTTGTTCTTTTGAAAGAGAAAAAGAGGCTTTCTCCTTGTGAGCCTTCTCAACAAGCCACACTTGTTCAGTTGTACTGTCAACAAAACTGATAAAGGAGGCTTCGGGTCTGAGTTGGGGACGACTCTGGAGGACGTGGAGCTAAATGTACAATTAAGAATATTACCTAAGATGTAAAATATAACGGACATCACTCCACATCATCTTCACAACACAGTGATAAAACTGTGGAATGTCTTCATTCAGAGATTTCTACATGAGATCCATCCTGCATCTCTACCCTCTACAATGACTCTTTGTATCTTTAACACTAACTGACTGACTTGCTACCGCAAATATAATTTGAATACTAACCTTTTGCTCTTACCCGCCAATGATCAATTGATCAATTGTTTGATTTGAAGCATCTTACTGCCACTTAACCCTTTTTAATCGCTACATCTATTTCTTTACATTTCACAAACTGTTTCTGCATTTTAGCCTATTTTTTTTCTTCAGTAAATTGTGAAACGGCGTCATATGACATGTTTCGTTGTTCATTTGAGGTTACACTGACGTAGTTCTGAGCTCTAGAAAAAGACCACATGACTCTTGATCTGTCCCGGTACGTAGAACTTAAGAACCGAAAGAGGGTATACTTTCTTTCTTTCTTTTTTTTTTTACATGATTGAACAGCATGTGAATAGTGTGTATTTTGTTGAGGAGGAAATTCATTGTTTCACCAAAAAAAAGTTGTATTTCAAATTAACCATTATTTAAAAAGAAAAACAACAAACAAACAAAAAAATGAGGGCAATAAACAAGGGAGTAAAGTTAATGTCAGTAATATGAAGGGTTAAAAATGAGAAGGTAGCACAATTTTAAGTGAGAAAGAAAAAAAACATACAGTAGGTGTTCTGATGTAAAAACACTCAGACTCAGCTGTGCATTCCTGTGGATTGAATTCATTCCCCATGCCTCCTGGGGAACACACACACACAATCACACACACATTCTCTCCCTGACACACAAACATACTGCAGAGTTTTGAGGCTGTGTCTGAGCCTGCACTCGATAAGAAAGAGTTGGGTTACACGGCTTGCTGGCAGATAGTGTTGTAACCGTTGACAGGAAACTGAAACAGGGTGGAATGGTCCGGGTGCAAATTTTGTGTGGTTGTCTGTGTAACTGTATGTGGGGCTTGTTTGAACATTTGCCCTCTCCCCTCCTGTTAAATGCTGGCCAAATGCCTCCCCAAATTCACTGTTTTCCCCTGATGAATGCCGCTACTCACTCCTCGACTGAGTGCGCTCTTGTGCTCCGGGTGAAAGAGAGTGTCTGCAGAGGGAGAGGAATCATACTGTAGGTCAGTCTGCATTCTGCCATTTGGCCACCAGACGGGACAGTGGGGTGACTGTACTAGCTGGCACTATTGTATTCTGGTGAATGAAGACCCTTTCATAGGCTCACAAACACATTGACCTTGCTTTGTATTCATGTTTCTGGTTTCAAATGTGAGTTCTATACCACATGTATAAATTGTGAGTTACATATGAAAGCATATGTAGAAAGTAAAGTGCATTTTTGCAATGATAAATTCACACACCTTTCACTGTAATTTGCATTCTTGTGTGTGTATTTCATATGAACCCAACAGTCAAAGAATTTAAAGTAGATTAACATTTGAAGTTGCAGATTTTAAAATAGTAAATATGGCTTACAAATGCAAATATCCCAATATAGCCTGAAATGGACAGTGGAGTAATGCACAAATGGAAGGATTTGTGTGTTACTTCGAACTCCTTCCAAATGTGAACCTCGGCCAACCCTTCAGTTTTGTAATCACTTAAATTTCTAAATCCTAAACTTTTAATTCTTGACTTGTAAATACTTTATTTTGAAATCCTCAGCTTTACCTCAAAAGCCAAGTTCATTGTTACACTGTCTTGAACAAACCAAAGTCTCCTCTTTCATTGACTGGCTCATGGAATTGGAGGCAAGTTTCTTCTAAGTGTGTGACGTCTCGGGCTGTTCATGCAATACATTGAAAAATGCTGAACAGTCTATAACACCGAGTATAATTAACAGATATAATTAACACTCTATGGTTTCCACTTGCAATTGTCCAGGGCAAAAACTAGGAGACAAGAATTTAATGGAGCCAACCTCATCTGTTTAGCAGCTGTCTCTCCATTACAATAATGGACCTGCTAGGATCCTCTGGCTTAGCAACGTATAAGTCTATACCACTCACTTCAGTTCGGTTTCATTTATATAGCTTGTATTTACAACAAAGTTGTCTCCAGTCGCTTCTGAGATGCCCAGAGCATGAACCCTAGCACATGGCAAAGCCGAACAGTGTCCTTGAGCAGGACCAGGCTCAATTATAGATTAAGCCTTGTGCTGATAACCAGCCAGGTAAAGGAAGAAATGAGGAGAGAGACATGGCAGTGATGTGGTACAAAAATATACAAATATCTGGTATAAATATATATAAATATGTGGTGGTTAGATGGTTGGACTGCAGGTTGGCCAATGGACATCCCACAGTGGCAACCAGTCCACAGGTGCAGGTAAACACCAGAATGGTCAGAAGATGGAAAGCCTGGGAGGCAATGGAGAGCACAACATCACCACAATAACACCTGAAAAAGGACAAGAGAACAAGAGTACGAAGGACAGACAACGCTGATTCTATTAAATGATTCAGGACAATGAGAATGAGATAGGACAGACAGGGTGAAGATGCTCAATGTACAACAGGACTCCTCTCAGCAGCCTAGGCCTAAAGCAGCACAACTAGGAGGTGGTTTAAGAGACTACAGAGTTAAAGGCTTTATCAGAAAGGAAGGTCTTAAGCCTAGCCTTAATTGTAGAGAGGGAGTCTGCCTCACAGACCAAGGTTGGGAGTTGATTCCATAATAGAGGAGCCTGTTAACTAAAGGCTCTTCCACCTTTTCTAAACGTACAGACTCTTGGAACAGCAAGTGAACCTGCATTCAGGGAGTGTTCTACTAGGACAGGTTGGATTTTGATATTTTTCCCCTCTAGTTACATTTGCACCACCTTTGCTGTTTGCCATCAACCATAAAGTACAATCCTAATTCCAGTGAAATTGGGACATTGTGTAAAACATAAATAAAAACAGAATACAATGATTTGAAAATCCTTTTAATCGATATTCAATTGAATACACTGCAAAGACAAGATTCCAAAAAAGCTGAGACAGAAGCAACAAAAGACTGGAAAAGTTGAAGAATGCTCAAAAAACACCTGTTAGAACATTCCACGGGTGAACAGGTTAACTGGAAACAGGTGAGTGTCATGATTGCGTATAAAAGGAGCATCCCGAAAGGCTTAGTCATTCACAAGCAAGGATGGGCCGGGGCTCACCACTTTGTGAACTGCGTGAGGAAATAGTCCAACAGTTTAAGAACGTTTATCAATGTACAATTGCAAGGAATTAAGGGATTTCATTATCTACAGTCCAGAATATCATCAAAAGAGTCAGAGAATCTGGAGAAATTTTTGCAAGGCCAAAAACTAACATTAATGGCTTGTCACCTTCAATCACTCAGGTGGCACTGCATTAAAAACCGACATCATTCTGTAAAGGATATTACAATGTGGGATCAGGAACACTTCAGAAAACCATCGTCAGTAAACATATTTTCATTGTTACATTTACAAGTGTAGGTTAAAACGCTACCATGAAAAGTAAAAGCCATATATCAACAACACCCAGAAACCTCGCTGGCTTCTCTGGGCCCAAGCTCATCTGAGATGGACTGATGCAAAGTGGAAAAGTGTGCTGTGGTCTGATGAGTCCACATTTCAAATTGTTTTTGGAAATCATGGACATCATGTCATCCAGACCAAAGAGATAAAGGACTATCCAGATTGTTATCAGCACAAAATTCAAAAGCCAGCATGTGTGATGGTATGAAGGCATGTTAGTGCCCATGGCATGGCTAACTTGCACATCTGTGAAGGCACCATTAATGCTGAAAGGTACATACAGGTTTTGGAGCAACATATGCTGCCATCCAAGCAACGTCTTTTTCAGGGACGTTCCCTGCTTATTTCAGCAAGACAATGCCAAGACACATTCTGCAGATGTAACAACATCATGGCTTCACAGTATAATGAGTGTGGGTACTAGTCTGGTTGGTCTGCAGTCCAGACTTGTCTCCCATTTAACATGTGTGGAGCATTATGAAGCGCAAGATAAAACAATGGAGACTCCAGACTTTTGAGCAACTGAAGTTCTACATCAAGCAAGAATGGGAAAGAATTACACCTACAAAGCTTCAAAAATCAGTGACCTTAATTCCCAAACACTTACTGAGTGTTGTTAAAAGGAAAGGTGATCTAACACAGTGGTAAACATGCTCCTGTCCCAGCTTTTTTGGAACGTGTTGCAGGCATCGAATTTAAAATGAGTGAATATTTGCAAAAAAAAAGAAAAATAAATAAATAAAGTTTATCAGTTTGAACATTAAATATCTTGTCTTTGTAGTGTACTCAATTGGATATAGGTTGAAAAGGATTTGCAAATCATTGAATTCTGTTTTTAACCAAACAATAAACACTGAAGGAGCATCTCTGTTTACTGTTGGCATGCACTGCGATGGTTGAGAAGAGACGTCTCATTCAAAAAGGGTGAACATCATTGTCTCCTTCTTACAACATATCCAATCATTACTAAGCCAAAACAACCTCCCAACCAGCAGTATTTTGTGGCTTCGCTGAAGTATGTAGCCAAGGGAGGGACTTGTTTTGTTCCTGTAAAATTCTATGGCACTTCTACGGGGCCAAAACACCAGAAGAAGTTCCCAAATTTTTTAAGGGGTCATTCTTGATAATGGTTTAGACCCTGTAAAATTATCCTGGAACTCTGCTATAGTGAAAACCATTGACTGTAGCATTCTCTGGGCAAGCCCTCTGGTGGTGTCACCCACAGCTCTGTTCAGATTTACTGCGAAACACCATGTTGCGAAAAGTGACAAGGCTGAGAAGGCAGCTGGAACACACTCACCAAATAGCAGTTTTAATTTACCTGGCTTAGTTTCTGGTAACCCAGTATTGTAATTGATATTACTTTACATTCATTTTATCTGAACATTCTCACTTCAAGTGTTGCTACTGCAGCGGCATCCCGAATGAAACAAGTCCTGCTGTGGTGCTCTCATCTCAAATGCTGTTTTGGTGGTGATTAATTTAACTAGCTCTGGGTTAACATGGCTAAGCTAAGCTTCATCCTCAGATCCCTCCAGACCAATTCACAGCCAGTTATGGTCATCTGTTAATACAATGAACACAGCACACAAGTGCAACAAAACATATTCCCTAAATATTATTATGCTTTGTTGAGCTTTTATTCACAACTCAGGAGACAATATAATGCTAAGCGCTAAAAAGGTAACATGATGACATTAATAGCTAGCTGTCAATCAGATAATATCTGGCCATTTGATTGACATGCAGGGTTTCGGTAAAAGCTGCATGTTTTATCACCTCACAGAACAGGCACAGTAGGTCCTGGTCTTGGTTTATATGCTACATTAGTTTTAATGCTTCAAATCTCTTTTCTATTTCAAATCTAAACTTGTATGTCACAACACCAAAAAATAACAGACAAACTAGCTGAAAAAGGGAGTGGTAAACAAATGTTTTATGAGAAAAACTGAAATGAACTTTGTGGCTTTAGAAATATTGAACAAAATCAGTTTTATGTTGTACAGGGCTGCACTCAGACAAGGTAAAGCTGATTCTCCAAATATAGCATTTATCTAAGCACAGCTATTTTTTTAGGTGGGTCTTTTTATACAGTGGATGGAGCATATAGACCATATAGATGTACCATTGTTCAAATTCTTTGCCTTTCTCCCTGTCTAACTCTCTCCACCAGTCTCCTTTGCTTTGTCACAAGATGCCTCAGTTCGTATTGGAATAAATCAGGCTTAAAATGTGACATGCTTGACAGATTTGAATCATGGATGTTAGAGGGGATTTAAGAGACTCTGTGGGACTATTAACAAGTCAAACCAGTCAGGTTGAGAGTCAAGTATTTAATGAATTTATTGTCTGACTTCAAACAAGAAATATATTGTAGCAATCTTACAGGTGCAGATAAGAAGAGCCTCAGAGATGTAAAGTGTGCAAGAAGCACTTTTATTTTGATAGGCAACTCACATGAACAACAGTGAATGGCACTAACTTAGTATTGGATGGTCATTATTTGCCCCACTACTTTCAGTTATGGTGTCAACGGTAAAGTGCAACCATGAACAAAAAACCTAGTGGTACACACAGAACATGAAAATAAACACCTACAAACCCCACTCCAACACTAAATACAGCACATAAACAGGGAACAGAAAACAGCCATAATAAAAATGCGAGCTAGATATATATTATGTATAATAACAAGGTAAGGGCAGACTAAGCTCTGTCAATGAAATCAGATCTGCTGACAAATGTTTTTTTAAAAGGAGCTTTAACACGTCACTATCTGCATTCAAGACCCATCAGCAGAGAATATGAACCCTGTTGCCCAATGTACATATATAAGTCTTTAATTCAGATTCAGGAGGGAAAGAGGTTCATGGTGAAGAATTCCATTAGTCTGTGTTGCTCACAGTCATACAGCTTGTCTGGGAGAGAATGCTCTCATCCATCCAACGCACCGACTTTAAGAGCGAGGTTGATGAAGGGGGGGTTAGCTTATATGGATGGATGAGTCACAGTGTGTAGGAGCAGGAAAAATAGATTTGAATTCTCTAAAAGGAGTGAAGAGACATAACAGATAAAATAACATCCATCTGCCTATCTAGTCTAAATATTTTTAGACTAGATGATAATGAATGTGATCATCATCCAAAGTTTCAGATTGACAGTCTACACAGCTGGCAATCTGAATTTGCCCTTACTCTCACTTACTTACCCCTTCAAGACTACATATCTTAAAATGAAATTTCTAAATGTGTATGTGGAGTTTGACAGTGCTCAACCACATTTATTGTAATTAGCTGCAGTTTGAAGTCAGCTGCATCAATCTCATCTCTCGTCTTTCTGATTTCACACCACTATGTGATAACCCAATTTTTTTTCCAGTACAGAACAGTAAAGTTGCTTCCAAAAACCTTGCCTTGATACATCATGCTGTATTTTCATTACAAGCTTTCTTTTCCCCTCTTCAGAATTTACCCCGTGATTTATATAAATTCTGTAGTACTTTCTATGAAATTGGTAGATTATATTTATTATAATTATAATTATTATGTCTATTTAGAATCACATATTAACATTACACAGTTTTCATTCATTGCTTTTAACATTGTACAGTAATCCCTTTTTTTTCATGTATTTTAAACAAAACAGAACACGAGGTGTTTCACATTTACACACACACGCACATAAGAGAAAACATTTAAAAAGAAAGAAAAGAAAGTCCAGGAGTTTAACAAAAGAAGGGCGTTTAGGGGGAATATATCTTTTCCACTTTCCCCAAATTTCCTCAAATCTAGTTTTCTGTAGCCTCACAGAGAAGATGATTCCTTCCATCACAAATATTTCATAAAGAATACCACACCTGTCCTCTATAGATGGGCTTTTTGGCTGAAGCCATTTCTTTGTGATTGCTTTTCTAGCTGCTACACTCAGTACACCAAACAGGTATTTTGTTTTGATATTAGCAGATGTTGAATGCAGATACCCAAAGAGACGTTCATCCCAATTAAACAGAACTTTTATCCCCAGTATTGTCACTAATTCTGTGTGAATCTTTCGCTAGAAGGTATCTATGATTGGGCAAGCCCAGAACAAGTGATAGTGATTTGCTTCCTGGGAGCCACATTTTCAGCAGCAACTGGAGGATCCTGAGTGATGAGACTGCTGAACAGGTGAAATAAAATATCTACTGAGACTCTTCCAGCCAAACACTCCCCAAGAGGTTGAACTCAATATCCACCATTGAAATTCATAGTATTTTGTGCAGATCTCCTCTGTCATACAGCAATTAGATTCCTTTTCCCATTTTAGTTTAATGTATGCCTTGTAGAGATTTGAAATTATTCTGAGCCCTGACTTAGCCCCATAGGCACTAATAAAAACATTTAACAAATCACTCTCAAAACATTTTTTGCTATTAAAGGGACCTATTATACCCCTTTTTCAACAACTTAGAAGAGGTCTATGGGCTATACAAAGCATGTTCATGAAGTTCTGATGAAAATCACTCTCATATTTGAGATCTCACCAGCTCTATTCTTGCTAGTTTCAGTTCCTGTCAGAATCTGACATTCAAAGGCTCTGTCACTTTAATGCAAATAAGTTGTTGCTGGCCACGCCCCTCCTAGGCCAATTTTATGACCAGAGCACTCTGGGTATTGTAGTATTTCTGTGCAGCCACATTAAAAATGTGAAGCTGTAGAAGACACTCATCATCAGTGATACTGTGGTCTGGACCTAGCACAAACCAAACACAGCCGCCAGCCCCGCATCCGCCTGCAGCGGTCCTCCTCCACCGCAAACGCAGTGCAAAGCCAACTGAGCCATTCCACAGCTCAACAACCTCCAAAAGCAATGACCGCTGAAATGTTCCAGCCTCACTTTATAACGGCCGGAGCAGTTCAGCAGTTCAGCTCCGGTGTGGAGTTCCAATGTTATAAAATAAGGCCACAGGAGCTAACATTAGCCTAGACTATGGGCTTTTACTTGATGGTAGCCTCCATGAGGATAACATAACATTTAATTCAACATAGACAACACTAGAAGACACAACAAGCACCATCCCCAGAAACCACCGAACCACAAAATGACTCGACTGACTATGTGCCCTGCCTGCGACCTGGAACGGAGAAAACCACCGCAAGCAGGCGAAAGGCCAGCAGCAACATCAGTGTTAGCCCATGCTAAATGGCAAAATATGATCAAGCTCTTTCAATGCTTAACTGCTATAGTACAATCTCCCTCATCTGCTGACTTGCCAAGGACAGAAGGTACAGACCCCTCCGTCAGAAGAAGTCTCCGGCTCATCTTGCTGTGTACTGTCCAAGCCTCTCAAAGCACTCTGCCTTGAAGTGGTTTACACACACAACAAGATTATTACTGGAACATGGCCATCAAAAATTAAATGGAGCCAGTTATGCGGTTCTCTTTGGCTAGAAAAAGATGTAAGGACTTTCATTGTTCTTTGTAGCCAACATCACAACACTTCATGTTACTTGCCTTTGTCTGTAGCCATAAAGGTTGGCATTGGTGCTCGTAAAACCAGCAAAGCAAAAACGCTGGATCTTCTACTAATCTAGAGGGTTAAGTTAAAAAAAACGATGGGCCAAAAATGATCCTTTGGTTCTTTGAGTGACTTTGTACATGGAGAATGGTGACAGTCCTGTATTTGGCTAAAGCCTTGAAATAAATTCATTTGAACAATATATTTTACTAAGTTACCTCGGTAGTACAGGGTCAGAGACTAATAAAATAAATACCTACATCTTTTCAGGGAGTATGACTGCTCCCTTTTCAGGACAGAGAAAGCAACAGAGAAACTTCACTGTCAGCCAAGTATTAGAGCAACTTGAAGCTGATGATAGTGACTTTGGCCGTGAATTGGACAGCGATAGTGATTCTGATGAACTAACCCTAACCCCAAGAAAGTGATGGTGGTGAATCTTCTACCCAAGACAATAACTCATCCAGTGATGAAGATGTGCAGTTTTCAGAGACTCCTAGCCCACAGATGGAGCCAAATTGGCCGCAAAAACGTACACGTGGTGAAAGAAAGACTTTGAGTTGCCTGACGTGACTTTCAAGGAAAACAGGTTGAGTCGTATCGTGATGCCACGACAGACACCCCACTGGTTTACTTTCAATGTTTTGTTTCCCTTGATATGTTGGAAAGTATTGTTGAGCAAACCAATCAACAGTGTTCAAAAGTGTGGGAAATGTGTAGACACTTCAGTAAAGGAAGTAGAACAAGTTCTAGGACTGTATCTCAGGATGGGATTAGTTCAAATGTCTGGAGTACGACAGTACTGGGAAAGTGAAGTTCATTACGGGCCTGGGGCAGACGTAATGAGTCGCAACCGATTCAACTTGCTACTCGCTGTCTTCCACTTTGTAGACAACAAAATGGCCAGTGAAGAAGTAAAAAAGGATCGACTTTGGAAACTGAGACCAGTTTTGGATTCTTTTCAGAGACAATGTCTGGCTATAGCTCCTTGCCAAAAACAGTCCATCGATGAGATGATGGTACATCAAAGGGAAGCCACATCTGTGGGGATTCAAAGTGTGGGCACGCTGCTGTGTCACTGTTCTTCTGCATGACGTTGACAGGAAAAAGGTGGTGGCAATGAACAAAAAGGGAAGATTTAGTTGGGAGTTAGTGGAGACATTGTGGTGAAGCTATATGAATCGCTTGCAGAGAAAGTACATTTCCTGATTTTTGCATTTTCTTCACTTCGATGCCCCTCATTGAGAAATTATTGGCAAAGGGAATCTACTACACAGGAACTGTGAGAAAAAAAAAAAAAAGTATGTCGAAGTGCAACCTGATAACGGACAAAGACCTGTTGAAGAAAGGCCGTGGATCTTATGATTATCGAATCGAGTCCAACACCAACACCTTTTGCTTGAAATTGCAAGACAAGAAAACAGTGAGTTTGATGTCAACATATGTTGGACCAGAGCCTTTGGGAAGAGCTCGGCACTGGGACAAGTCCAAAAAAGAGAACACCAACATCGATCAGCCAAACATCATCAAGGAGTACAACACTTCCATGGGAGGAGCTGGAATGCTGGATGCGCATCTTGCATGCTATAAATTTCCCATCAGGACCTGTTGCTGGTATAGGATACTTTTCTGGCATTTCTTGTCTGTTCTGGTGATCAGTGCATGGCTTCTTTACCAATATGACTGTGAGGCACAGGGAATCACTGGATCGAAAGTACTCAAACTTCGCAAGTTTCAGGGTTTGGTTGTTCAAGGCTTGGTTGAAGTTGGAACAGCAAGAAGGAGGGGTAGGCCACCAACTCCTGGCCCCTCCTCCCTGCCACCACCAAGATTTGTTTGAGTTTATCCGAGCGCAGATGTTCGTTTCGACCAAATCGCCCATTGGCCTGTCAAGGAGGAAAATCGCTGTCGATGTGCTGTGTGCAAGGACCTCAAAACTGAAATGCATTGTGAAAAATGTGCAGTTCTTCTCTGTGTCAACAAAAAAAAGACGACCAAAATGTCTAGTGTGAGTTCCTCTCTCTAGCATAACAGATTTTTGGATAAGCAAAGACCCATGGTGTTATTTTTTTTCAGTCATGATTTTTGCCTTGTGTTCTTGTTTCCATTTTGCCAAAGTGTGTTTGTACATTTGAAATCCAGTTCTAACATGCAACAAATAAAGCAAAAAAACATTGTTAAATGTAGCTGTCTGGTTGACTGATTATTTTCCTAAATTTAAGATAGTTTGCATTGACAGTGTTTGTTATTGTGATTCTTTGAAATGATACACCTAAAGCCCAATGGGTCAAATTTGGCCCTAATCCTAAATTAGGGAATAAAGGGTTAAAATTGAAAAAGTGGATATTTTGGTGTTCAGTGAACTTATAGCAGTCATTTAATGCATAGTTCATAATTTTCCAAAGAAAAAAACTGGGTTCTTGGGTTCTCCAGGGTTGAAAGGTAGCCCAGCTGAGTAGCCCTTACCAGCCTCAGCTGGGACAGCTCACCTGGCTGCAACACTTAAAGGAACAAACACAGTATATGACCCTCGGTCGAAACACCTCATATTTAGCTTGCTTAACAGTTCTATTGTTACCAGTTACCTGGATAATTCCTGCCTTTCTGAAATGCCTCAACGAAGTATGGGTATCTGCTTACAATTTCTCCACTTCTCATTGTTTCTCCTGTAACTCATCACACTCTTTTAGGTGCCAACTCTTTAAAGGTTTCACAAGATTTGTGGTGTTGCCACAAGATCTGACTATTTTGTTGCATAATTTTGAATCATTACTATTCGGCATATCAAAATAACTCCACCTCCAACTACGTTTATGTTCAACAATTCTGTCACCGGCGCTGGGACCAATCAACAACAGTTGTTTATGTATGTGTCTTTTTACAACCAAGTGAAGTAGTAAAACGAGTAAAGTAGTTCCTTTTCAAACTAACCATTCAAAAAAAATTGGAAAAATACTATTAAATGATGTAAATGTATGAAGTAAACCATTATCTGTTATTGTTTTTTTTGTTTTGTTTTGTTGTTTTTTTGTTTCTTTTTACACGAGGATCGATCCTTAAAGCAACACAACTGCACTTGAAACTCTCCCCAAAAAAGTTTCTAAAATTTTCTGATTGTGGTTCAACTTATAACAAGATAAATCATACTTCTGCCAATCACTGATGGCATTTTGTTCCAGTTCACTAACACTTGTATGAGTTGGAGAGTGCGACATGTGCTACCCAATTCAGGAAGCCACACCTCCTTACTGCCAAACAAAATGCACAACTACAGTACTCATCACAGTGTTTGCTATGTGGAGTTAGCCAGATGCTAACTATAAGATCAAGCGATCTAACATACATTATCACTACAAATGTCATGGCAGAGCCAACAAAGACTGTGAAGAGTATTATGGCAGAAAAGACAAGTAAAACAAAAAGAGAGAGAGCAATCTCATGTCAATATTGGACCGCTAGCATGAGCTAAGTGAAATAGAGGGCTGTGAATGGGATGGTGTCTAGCCTTGCTACTACTGGAATAGTAAGTCATGTTGCCATTGGGAGTTTGGTTACTATTAGGCTGTATTACTAACAGAGACGCTACGTGCCAGCAGGCAAAGCTGGCAAATGCTTGGGGCCCCAAGCCAAACACGGGCCTCAGAGAGCGACCAATTTTGAATTATAGTAGTGACAACAAGGGGAGTTTCAAATGACCCATCGGCTCTGCACAGAACTCCCTAAAGGAGCCCCACCCTCACCTCTTGCTCTCCCAGGAAGTAGTGGTGGAGCGTCTAAAACAAGTAAGAGGATTTTTCCAAATGAAGAGAACCTATCCATCTGGCAGTGAGAAACAAAATAAAATAAACAGGAGGAGTAAAAAGGACATCAAGAAAAGTGGTAAGCCGCGGGAAGCTAATTCAGTTTGGAACACCTCAGTCTGTCCTGATCCTGTTGAGTCTTGCAGTTAAGTACACCTGAAATGAACTTGTTTACTTAGCTAGCAGGCTGAAAATGAAAACAGATAACTTAGACAATACTTTTTCTTGAGCTATCAAATGAAGGTTATGTCCAGCTAAACTTAACTGTCAAGCTAAGCATGTTAAGTTACAGAATTCGTAGGCAAGAAATGTTGTTAATCTATTACTAATGTGCATGGACGTAAGTTATTGTAAGTTGTGTGCCAGTGGTGTTTATATTTTATTTTATTATCCATGTGTGTTAAGTAGGCTCTACGCTTCTTAAAACTACATTCATTTACGTCCTGTATTATGTTGTAAATGTAACCTGGTGTCATAATGCAGGTTTCAGCACATAGTTTAATCTTCTGTATTGGAACCATGTTAAATCATATTGCCCATGATTTAACTAACTAAATAATGATGTAGAAGTAAGTAGAAACACGGTGTCAAAAAACAATGCAAAGTTTCATTTAATTTAATACTGCAATAACAAAGCCTTTTAAAATGAAATTATTAACATGTTATTGTTATAATTGAAATGAATGAATGAAAATGAAAATGAAAAAATGAAAAATACTTTATTTATCCCAGAAGGGAAATTCAATATTGTAGTAGGGCTTTTTATATTGTTTTTTTGT
>JBAMYA010042414.1:0-14447 GCA_037176975.1 Arrhamphus sclerolepis
TTCAGCCAATCAAAAGAACGCATCCCACATGGGAACCGATTTACTCACGATCCAATCACATTAAACCATTCAAACAGTGCTACCTTCAATCAAAAAAGTAATAGTAAAAATTTCAATCAAAAGAAAAAGACTGTTCAAATGCAAAATTAATATATATATATATATATATATATATATATATATATATACTCATACTGTCAAATCCAAGGAATTTCTTAATTTTCTCATTTACAGATTATTATTTCATATAAACAGGACACTCAAGAAAATCTGAAGCCAAGACCAATTCATTTTAGATATAAAGTGTAAAGAAACATCTTGAACAGGGTGAAAAGGGGGTTCTGTGGCATACTGGCCAGAGAACTGGGCTGGCAACTGGAGGGTCACCGGCTCAATGCCCGGCCGGTACCAATGATGTGGGTGGGCAGAGCACTGAACAAGTGCTTCCCCACATGAGCAAGGCACCCAAAACCCCCACCTGCTCCCCAGGCACTACACCACAGCAGCCCAGATGGGTCAAATGCAGAGGCTGAATTTCCCCACGGGATTAATAGTAGTATTAAAAAAAATAATAAAAATCTCAAAGTCCAAAATTATTCATACTGTGTCAATAATCAATTGCAAACCTCTTATTTCTCATCACAGCCTCCTAAAAGTTTCTTACAAGTATCTGCAGGGATGTTGGACCATTCATCCTTTGAAAAAGTTTCTGTCCTTGAGGTCGGAGGGTTTCTATGCTGTCGCCCGTTTCTTGAGCTCAGGACTCCATAACATTAATGTCACTGTCCTGGAACCATTTCTGGACCACCTCGGCTGCTTTGGACCATTGTCCTGCTGAAAAGTCCAATGCTCCCCCAGGTCCAGGTTCTCTGCTGGCTGCCTGAGGGTTTCTTCCAGAATCTTCATGTTCTGCTTTTTCCTCATGATACCTTCCACTTTAATCAAGTTGCCAGGCCCGTTTGCAGAAAATCAGTCTTGTAGCATGATCAGGGTTCCCACTCTTTCACTGAAATTATTTTCCAGGACTTTTCCAAGACATTTTCGGCCACTAGACAAGTTATCTCATCCACTAACACATCCCCTCATTCTTTGGAAGTGTTCTTTTCTACAGCTGTAACTTGCATTTACCCAGATTGCTCCTCTGTTTATTACTCAGACATTTGATGTGTAGCCTACAGCTATAATTTATCTATGAAAAATAATGCTCGTGGACCAATACTAGTGACACTTTGTCTCCAGTTTTGTCTCTAGGCTCAAAGTCCTTAACATGATCTGAAAAGTCACTAAATCTAGCAACAAAGTCAATTGCAAACACTGGGTTGCAGAACTGCTTGAAGCGGAAATCCAAGTTTGATTGGCAGGTAGCTCACGTGGGGCGTTGCACCAGCTAGAAGCAGAGAAGATCAGGTGACAACAGACAACTTTTAACCTGTTTTCATTCGCTCACAAGGCAGGGGGAAGAGAAATCATTTTCCAGGTTTCCAGGACGCGTGGGAAACCCTTATGATGCTTCCACCTCCATGTTTCACAATAGGGACAACGTTCTTTAGACAAGCTTCTACATGCTTTGGTTGAAGCAGGGTTCTGTCCTTCCAGGTCGTCGTCCATAGAGACCGTTTTGGTGCAGTACCTGTTGTAGTGTCTGCCTTGATATAGTCACACCACTTTCACTCGGTTCCTTCAGGACCAGTAGTCCATGGATTGTTTTCTACATCTCGCTTGAGATCTCTGACATGAGTGACTTCCTTCCTTCGAGGGTTTCCACTGTTAAACTTCTGGTACTTCTTGAAGATACTTTGTACTGTTGACACTGGCACCTGAAACTTTTTTTCTTCCTTTTTGGTATTTACAAGTTCTCTTAAGTCCTCACTAAGTTCTTTGGTCTTTGCAAGTTTTTTGTTGACTTGAAAATGACTGAAATGTCACAAGAAAGCTGACTTTTATAGTCAAGAAACTGGTCAAAGAAACTCAGGAGTCTTGGTTGTTTAAAATTGCAATTTTATGACAAAAAATCTTTTCTACAAATTTTTGGTGATTTTAGTACAAAAGTCAATTTATGATAAAGGTTTTTTTTTGTCTGAAATTTGAGATTTTATGACAAAAATTCACATACGAAGAATTTGCAAGAAATTCGATGACAGTGTGCTTTGCATAAAGCAAAATATTTATTGCACATCCAAAATGTTTTACAAATGAAAGCTTTATTAACGATGCAGTTATTCTGTCATGGTCCCTTAAGCTGAAAAAGCTTCATGTCAGAAGGACCCAGAGAAGCAGAATGTTCAGCGGTTCAGTCACGTTGAGCTGTTTGTGCTGCTGAAACACAATCACTGCTTTGTTGTGTGAAACGATAAATTTAGAAGTCTGGTAATTGTGTCACTGTGCAGCCGGGGGATTTCTTTTGTTTGTAATTAAGTCTCGACTGAACCGTTATGTCACTGCTGCGACCTCCGTGTGTGTGTGTGGTCCGTTGTGTGACAGCGAAGACGTCACGGCTGGAGGGGAGACGAGGACGGATGAAGCCCAGGGGTTGTCTTCTTTTTTTTTTTTTTTCTTTCAACAACAATAAAATCACAAAAACAGCCTTTAAATAAAGTCAAAGTAAACTTTTAATTTGAGCCGATTAAACCAGTATTAGAATTCAAATATAAAAACACGTAAAATATACAACTATCTCGTCCCACATACAAAAACAAGTCATTTAATTCACAGTTAACTGTCAAAAAATAAAACTGGTTCTGTTTATCAACATTAATTAACATGATCAGCTAAAATTTGAAGCCCAAATATACACTAAGGGCCTAATTATGACTGAAATCAAACAATTCTTTGTGTTAACTTTCATTTACACTGAGATATTTATCTCTATATTTTGTCTAAAAGCTAAAAATCATGTGTCATTAGCAGTCAGTAATAATGAAAACTGTTGGAGTGTTAAAGCCTCGATATCTGCCACTTTTCTGACGAACTTTGACAGACTGTCAATGGAGCTGCACGTGATGGTGGTGAAGCCAGAAATGTCATAAAAGCTCCTCCAGAGGATCAGAAAAGCTGATTTTTTTCCCTCTTAATCAGTAATAAATGTCAGATGTGAACCAGTCAAAACAAAAACAGTCCCCCTGACGTCCCTCTTTCAGCCCCTCAGACGAAGGTGTTGTCGTCCCTCAGCGGGTCTCTCTGCGGTCTGGACCGGGCCTGCTGCTTCTCCGCCTCTCTCCGTTTGCGCTCCTTCAGGTAGCGCCTCACTCCCCTGACGGTCTGGACGGTGAGGACGGTGCCAACGGCGTACAGGATGGCGGTGATGAGGCCGAACAGAGCCACGGCCGCGTCGGCCCCGCCCACGTCACAGTTCATCCAGGTGTAGCCGTTGCGCATGTAGATCCTCTCACGCTGCTTGCACACATCCGTGGAGTTGACCCGGATCACGAAGTGCAGGTAGAGGCCCACGGCCACCACGTAGACCAGCGAGCCCACCGCCTGGAACGCCAGCGCTCCCACCAGCAGCTTCCACGACATCAAGTGGGGCGGTTTGTTCCCGGCAACCACAAAGAGCAGCGAGACGACCCCAAAGGTGAGGCTGAAGGCGATGCCACCATAGACACCCGGCGCCCTCATCTGGCTGTACTGCATGTCCAGGTCTCGCGCCTGCTGCAGCTCGGTGCCCTGCAGGTTCAGGTTGGTGTTGATGTTGAAGCTGCCCATCCCCCCCATCGAGGTCATGCCCGACATGACCATCTGAGCTGCGACCACGCAGATCAGGACCAGGGCGTTGGTCAGCACGGCACAGATCAGAACGATGCCTGGGCAGGACATGGAAGGAAAATCTCTTTTTTATTTAAATCAAACGTCAAACATCATTTTGTGTGTTCCCCATGACGTCTACAACTGTGTGATTTTCTTAAAATAAGTGTTTCCTGCTTCATAGAACAATAAAATTCACAATTTTGCAGTTTTGCAAAAGTCAATATTTTACAACAAAAATAGAAAAATATAATAAGTCACAATTTTACATAAAGTTCGATTATTACAATCAAAACATGCCATTATGGAAAAGTCGTGCTTTACAAGAAAAAGTTAGTTGTGATACTGTGAAAAAATTAAGTAAATTTAGGACATAAAGTCATGATTTTAAATTATAAAGTTTTATTTTGTGAGTGAATATTCTACACAAAAAGGTTTAGCATTAAGTTAAAAAGTCACAATTTGCCAAAATCTGCACATTTTCTAACACAGTTGAGTTAAAGTTACACAAAAGTTTGCAATTTGATAACGAAAATTAGTGATTTTACAGCAAAATTGTTGCACAAAGTTTGCTAAATTAAAATAAACCTTAATTCTATGTCAAAATGTGATTTTGCAATCTTAAGTTACAAAGTTGCAATTTTAGATTAAATATTTTTGATTTTTTACAATCAAAACATTCAATTCTACAAAAGACATGATCTACATAAATTTGGGAATTTTATTCAAGAAAACTTATATGTCTTGTATTTTGATATTTAGTGATTTTAAATTATAGTTTCAGTTTTGTGAAAGTCAATATTTTATAACAAAAGGTTTTAGTATTAAATTAAAAAAAATGTGATTTACCAAATTCTGCCATTTTATAATGAAAAGTTGGGTTTAAGTTTTGAAATTTATGACAAAACAATATCTTTATGTACATTTTTTTTAAAGAAATCTATTTTTTGGGACAAATTTTTCCCAAACAAAAAAATTGTGAATTTACAGCAAAGATTCTTACGAAAAAATTGAACTCACAATTTTACATTAAATCTCGAATATACGCCAAAAAGTTGTGATTCTGCAATATTCTCAAATTTATCACAAATATTTGCTTCCTTAAAGAAAAGTTGTAATTTTAAAAAAAAAGGTAAATTTACTGAATAAAAATGTCTGTGCAAGACTCTGACATTTGTAACTTGAATAAATACTAATTAGTGCAGAAACTGTTGATAAAAAATGTGCTTAAGGAGGCGTTAGATTTATACAGTCTTCCAGCCACAACCATACAGCTAATGTTGGGAAATGGCTGTGACACCTCTGACAAAACTCCATTTCTCAGGTGCTTCAGCAGAATCAGAGTCAGATTGTTTCAACAGCTTCCTCTTTCCTCACAGGACAACTTTCTTTGCTGTTTCTCTGTTCAGCAAACTGGTTTGTAAAACTGGTTCATCCAGTAATCAGATGAGTTTCATCTGAGCCACATTTTTCTGCTGTGAAGCTGGCCTACCTCTCCTGGAGCAGATGTGTGTGCATTTGGACTCGTCGTGCTCCGTGCGACGGACGTCCTGTGCATGTTTGGGAGGGAGGTCGTCGTGTCGGGGATAGTAGGGGGGTCGAGACGACCTGGAACACAGAGAAACGATGGAATCTAATCTGCTTCCAGTTTCTTCTTCTTTTTTTTCTTACCAAAGGAACTTTTTAAAAACTCGACTCATTGTTGAGACTAAGTTTATGGTCAACTGGTGGAAAGGACAAATTTAAAATCTTTTGTTTAAATCTGCTGCTCAATGCTCCAGAATACTTTCTAAATGCACCACAAGAGACTTTACAACTCTTACAACTGCTGGATTCAAACATTAGCTCTAGTTCTTTATATGAACCTGCCTATTTAAATAATCAGTCATTATTTCTAAGATCATTATTATCAATATCCAATAATTCATAATCTTATTGTGGGTAAGCCAATATGTTCCACTGTTGGAAAGAACTACAAATTAAAACTTTAGTGAGATGATCAAACAAGTGCCAAAATGAGCCACACCCCCCTTATTATTATGATTATTTTTATGGTCTCAGGGTACCTTTAAATTACCCAGTTTTCCCAGTAACAATATAAGCCCTTCACTGAAAATACAATATAAATACACAATGATCAATAAAAAAGAAAGACACAGTATTAGCAAACAGCTTCATATTCAGACATGTTTGGGGTTACCACATGGCTCATCTGGTTGATCAGGTGTCTCACACACACACACACTAATGTCAGGTGTGAGTCCTGATCTGTGGTCCTTTGCTACCCATCATCCTCTCTCACTTCTTAATTTCCCATCTACATATTAACTAATAAAGACCACTGATGTCACTCCCCAAAAAAGAAAAAAAAAGACATCTGTAGAGCTCACAGAAGCAGCACAAACATACAAACCCAGTTACCACAAGTGTGGAAATGAATTTCATTTTTCTGCAGAACAGTAAAATTGAAATGAAACCAATTTAAAAAAAAACAAAAACAATTTTGTATTTTTAGGCTTGAAAATGTGACATCTGACTTTCCAAACATGTGCCATACAGCATGAGCCCTGGTCTGGAATAAGGCAGAATCTGGACATAAATAAAGCGCTGATGGATCAAAGGTCAGAAAGCTGTCTGCAGTAGCATTAGTTTCATAATTCAATATAACCATTCTCACTCTTTAGTACTGAAATGTTGAGCAAAAAAAGAAAGAAAATGTTGACATCTCTCTGACTTATTGTGAAGCAAATGTGTTAGTCGTCTAAAAAACCTGTTCAATTAAACTTGTGTTTTCTTTAAAATTTTTAATATAGAAATATTTGCTGGTGAAGCAGAGGGATCAAGTGGGAAAATTTTTAAATTCAATTCAATAAACTTCAATAATCCCTGAAAGGAAACTATTTTGCAACATCAGAATTATACATGATAAATATCACATGATTAATCAGCTGAATTGTTATTTTTAACGGAGAAAAGTCATAAAATGACTAATGACGTGTAGTTTCATGGTTTGCTGACAACTCTGAACAAAACAGGAAATGTTAATGTGTTAATTTTACTGATGTTAGAGCACAATAGAGGCAGCATAGTAAATATCTTTACTGAGATATTTTATTTTTATAATAAAAACTGAAAGTAGATTGTTTTCAGGGAGTTGATTGTGATTGATTGGATCTATTTATTTATTTTGCCCAATATACCACTGACAAGGTTTTAGCTTCAAACCTTTTCAACCGTTAAAACCGTATTAATGCAGAGCTTTCTTGATGAAAGTGTCAAACGACAAATGTTTGTAACAAATGCAACACAGGGGCTATTGGGGATTATTTATATATGTTTTGGGGATGCCCATTGTCAAGTTTTGGAAACACGTTACTTTTACTAGCAGATAACTCTAATTTAAGGTTTGGCTTACAATAGAAAATTAAAGGCAAAAATGCCATTTTGAAAGGTTAGTGTGCATATATTTCAGTTATGTGTAAGATATAAATTGTCAGTGATTAGCACTGCATGTGTTATATTGTGTTTGACCCCTGTGTTGTTGTTGTTTTTTTAACCATACTGTGTGTTGTACAGCTCTGAAAGTAATAAAAAATATGAACTGTTTTTTTTTTCTTGATGAAAGACTAAAAATATATGTGATTTTTAAAACAAGTGAAGGGCAACAAGCACAGATAAACTGTTTATGGTCATTTATTGAATATTTCAATGATTGAAATAATTGGCATGGCCAAATAAAGGTCAGTTATAGGTCCTAATGGTTTACTACTTTAATTTTTAACTTTCAATTTTATTTATTTATATAGGCCCATATATATATATATTTATTTTTGTTTGTTTGATTTAATTAGTTATTTTTCATTTTATTTCGTTATTTTTATTTATTTACTATTTCACTTATTTAGAAATGTAACAAACCTGTCTGAATGTGAAAGTCTATCATCCGGGTACGACCGATGGTCTCCATTTCTGTCCCGGTACTCTTGGTCCCTACCCCGATGGTCTCCATTTCTGTCCCGGTGCTCTCCGTCCCTCCCTCGGTGGTCTCCTCCGGTCCTCTCCCGGTGAGGTCGGTTCGAACGGGGCGGATAATTGCTCATACCTGCCGACCGAAACTGACACAGAAACGACCTTTGAACAGCTTAAAAGCTGTAAGACTTTCCACATAGATAAATCTCGCGTAGGCCTACACTGCACACATTTACGGACTTTAACCAACTTTAAAAAAAATAATTTTCCTTTACTCTAAGACCAAAATGCTCGAACAACTCTTACCTTTGACGCATGAACATATATGTTGTGACGTAACTACGCAGCGACACAAAAACGTAAAGAAAACCACTAAATAGTCGCTTCTTCGGAGATTGATTAAGAATTAAACGCCTGCTTTAAAACGTATGTTTGAATAAAGTGATCTTATGAAAATGGTCTCCAGAGTAAATAACCGAGTAGCAGGTTGACGTTTCAACTAAAACCGTGATTTTGTATAATTCTTTATTTACTATCTACAAAAACTACGTTAAAAACAGTTATTAAAGACCAACTTACTCTGAACTTGATTAATGTTGAATAAAATCCCACTTTAGTGACATTTCTGAGTCCTTAAATCACCCTCCTGTTTGTGTTTTTGTCGGAGCTCAGGTGGAAATGGCTCCGCCCTGTCAGGGCAGGAAGAAGAGGAGTCCAGGTGAGCAGCTCCTTCAGCTAACAGCTGGAGCTTCACCACAGAGAGCTTTCTGGATGGAGTTCAAGTCATTACCAGCGTGTGTGAATCAGCCGCTTTGTGTGATGTCAGTGCTGTGAAGCCAAACAAGCCTCTGTGCTACTCTGGCTTTTGTTGTCCTTCTAACATGAGTACAGAATGTGCTCTAACAAGATTTATAGCCGACACTAAACATTTTTTATTCATGAATTCACATTCTTATCCACAGAGACTTGCGGAATGTAGGAAAAATGTATTCAAACAATAAAAGTGGGTTGTGTTTTATTTATTTATTTGTTTGTTTGTTTGTTTATTTATTTTATAATATTAATTAGGCCTGCTCTTTTTAATTTATCTGAGTATTCAATGTAAAATAAGAAGATGCAGTACATTACGAAACATGTTAGGGGGAACAGAGATTCAAAAGGCTCCCCATCCAGACGTCTTTGTTCAAGTTTGCAACAAAAATTGAACTCAGTGTCAGTGATGGAGCTTTTGTTAAAGGCACTGTATGTAGAAGCACCACTTATGGCCATATGGAGCAACATACTAAAAAAAAGTTCACATGTCAGCTGTGAAAAGACCAAAGGGTCTACATCTGGGTATAGTTAACTTTGGAATAATCGGCATGCTCTTTAAATGTAAAAAACATTTTTAAAAAATTTACTCCAAAACTCCAAACTTTTATCAATCAATCAAGCAAACTTTATTTGAATAACAGTTGCGATGCAACTTGTGCAACACTAAGTGTTTCACAGGATTGGAGCGAAGGCAAACAAGATAAAAAAAAAAAAAAAAACCAAAAAGAACAACTACCAACTTAAAAACAAATAAAAAATAAACACAGTGACACACATGGATAAACATATTTTACACACTCACCAACATGCACTCAGACCAGTACCAGTAACTTCACTAATAATGTAGTAGAAGCAGAGGAAACACTGAAGATTGACACTTAAAATACATAAACACAGGCCACACAGGACACAATTACTTCTGGGGTTCATGAAACTTTAATTTAATTTCAACTGAACTGATACATTTACCAATGAATCAACTTGGCGATGTCAAAATGTTTCAGGGTCCTTATCACTGTCTCAGACAACCAAGACTTAACACGAATGAAACAAAATAACCAAAATTGGCTCAAAATATCCAAGTACCAAAAATTCACAAAATAAAATAAAATAAAATACATAAAATAATATATGGCAGTTGGCTATGACTAGAAACAGAACACATAATATAAATGAGCACATTGTTACACACAATAAATCCACACCATAACTCAGAAATGTACAGTATAACATTTTGACGACACTTACGGTTCAACAATTTCACCAAACCCTTGTGGAGCTTCCTGGAGTTTGTACAACATAAATGTCCCAAAACAAAATAACATCAGCTATATGGGAACACAAAACAGCAGACCAAATATGTAACCAAAATGTCAGCATTTTAAGAAAATGTAACAAAACCAAAAAAAAAAAAATCTTAAAAACCCAGCTTTTACACAAAAATAAGCAAAAAAGAAAAGAAAAGAAAACCAAAAAAAAAGCAATACCAAAACAAGCATAACGTTACTAGACAAGGTTTTACAAAACACAATGGAGAAAATAGGAAACAAAAAACTAAAAAAACAAATGTTTCTGAAATATTTCTCTATGTATTATGTTTTTACCTGGAGTCAGTTTATTTTTGAGTCAGGGCTTATTCCTTCTAGAATTTTCAATATGAAGAAAAATAATGAAATTATGACTGGGCCTCTTTACATGGGCCGCCAAGTAGCCTTAAGCTACTTGGCTATACAGCAGCCCAACAACCTTTTTTTTTTCTTTTTTTATTTTATTTAATTGGTGCTTTAGTTAGTTCTGATCAGCTGTCATCACTGTAATAACCAAAGTATAATCAAAGTAAAAACATTCCATCCAGCAGGGGGCAGCAGCTGAAGCACCACCATGTTGCAGCAGTGGAAATGTACAGGGGCCAGTTTCCCCATAAAGGTGGATCATGCACGTAAGTGCGTTCTGTACGATTGATCTTACGAATGTTCATTCTGGCTTTTCCGAATGTTTCCCAAACATGGTCGTAGTGTCCGTGGCTCTTATGACATTCTTAAGATGAGCAGAGCTGTCCATGGTTCTGATGTATTTGTTATTGTTATTTGTAATGGGGGGTTGTATTTCCCCAACCCAAGCAATCATTTTCATTTCATTAGATCATATGTGCTTGCAGACCCCAAAGATATCAGAAATCTAATATAGTTAATGCCAGTGTTACCCGAGATGGTTGAGTGGTCTCATCAAACTCTACATTAACACCGACTCATAGTACTTTTCTGATGTAAATTCGACATGTCATCATTCAGATGTCTCCAAATATGACAAACTGATGAAATTGAACTCATTTTAGCTTCATGAAGAGGAGGAGGCCGAAAGTAACTCTGGATGATGAAAAAAAATGCTCCCGAACAGGTTTAGTTCAGAGTCAGTTACCATGGTAACAGACGCCCAGTATGAGTTACCAGTATGAGTTTCTGAAACCGTCTCAGCTGGACCCTCTTGCTCAGGGTTAAGTAACCTCACTTTGTGAAAGGAGAACTGAGTTTAACCGAGTCCCTCCAGGATTAATTAAAGTATTTTGAATTTAATTTGAAATAATGGCGTTATCTTGTCGGCTACAACATTATGAAACTTGAACCGCCGGAGGTGACGTCAAGTGGAGGGCCAAAAAAGAGATAAGAGGGCGTGTCTAGGCATGAATTCACTTCCGGGTCGCTTTAGTGCTTTTGTAAACAAAACCATGGGGACACCAAATGCACAAATACACTAGATCCGGATCTCCTCCAGTGTCCGCAGTGATGTTGCTCCTCCGAACCGCGGCTCTCAGCTGTAGGACTCTGACCGCCCTGCGCTGCCTTTCCGCCGGCTTCACCGCTCAACGAAGCACCCTTTCGTACGTCCAGGGCCAGAGCCCCGAGCCCCGCATCCGGGAGTACTTCTACTACCTGGACCACCAAGGACAGGTGAGGAATGGAGGCTACACACGCACAGATGTGATCCAGAGTCGTATTTTAGTCACATGATGAATGTTGATCTACTTGCAGCTTTTCCTCGATGACACTAAAGTGAAGAACTTTGTCACCTGCTTCAAAGGTGAGGACTTGTTTTACTTCTTTTTACTGGCAATGATGATTTAAAACAAGAGCTGTGCACTATTATTCATGTGCGTATTTGTCCCTGTAGTTATTGGTAGTTATTTGTATGACAAATAATCATCCATTAACACATCATATAGAAATTATATAAAAACTTTCATGTATCAGGACATGAAAAAAAGTGTTCACCTTTAATGCTTACTTATGAAATAGAAAGGTTAAAAAAGGTTGGTAGCCAGGTGTTGCTAATTAACATCAGTTGGTTAGTTTTTCACCAAATACGAGCACCTATAAGCAGAAGTTTGGGCAGTTTTGTTGGTCTGGTGTGTGTTAACATAATGCCAAGAGGGAAAGTCATCAGCAAATAATAATGAGCTAAAGCCTGACAGTGTGAATGAGGGTTGCCAAACGTTTTCATCCTGGGCAACATCATCACCATGGTTACTGTTAAAGGGCCACTTTATCATCATGGTTACCATTGAAGTGCTGGTTATTTTTTTTTACTTTATCAAACAGCTATATTGTCGGATTTCCCGCTAGATCCTGGACTCTGTCATGAAAGGAAAAAAACAAGTGAATTTTTTTGTCATAAAATCTCAAATTTCACAACATTTAAGACTTATAAACTTTATCATAATTTGTACAAAAATTTGTTCTTGTATATTTCAAAATCACATAAAATCAGATTATTTCTTGTAAAATCACAAATTAAAAAAAAGTTAATTTTGTTTAAAGTTTTTTTTTTTTGTTTTCAAAAAACCAAGACTTTTTATTGCATGATCACAATTGTCACCAAAACTGTGACTTTTTAACTTAAATTTAAAATTATTTGTTGAAAATTTTCAAATTTATGCAGCATTTTGAAATAAAATTACAACAGTTGTAAAACTGCAAATTTTTCTATAATTTCAATGTTTTGTCTTTTTATTTAAAAAAAAAAAAAAAGTAAATTTGACAAAAATCACAAGTTTTGGCAAAAATTGAGCAATATTTTAAGGAAAATATATTGTTTTTCAAAAGATTTTCTGACATAAAGCAGCTGCTCTCCACCTCAGTTATTCCAGTTTTTGATGTCAGAATTGAATCAAACAGGAAGTCACACTAAAATCTTATTTTTGCACGCTCTCGCGGACCAGACTTGACACATGACCAGACTCCCTTATGGGACATGTAGATTAAATTTGATAGAAAATAAAAATATAAAACGTTTAAGACTAAATCCAGGTTGCTGTATTACCTGTAATATTTTTCTTTATATTTCTAAAGTAATTGCGAATTCTTTGGCGGTACGATGGGAGCAAAGCTAATGCAGATGAGACAAAAAAAAAAAAAAAAAAGCCTGGAAATCAGTATCTGAAGTAAGAGGATTACAAGTTTATGTTGCTGGGGTGGTGGCAGGAGCCTCACGTCTGAAAAAAAGAAAGTTTAGGTTTAAAAAACTGCACTTTAACAAACCAAGATTTCATGTAAAACATCCTTTAGACATGAGACCAAAGTTTAAATTTCAGATTTAAAGATCCATACTTTGGCTCCAAGGTAAATATTAGATAGTAGTGGTAGTTCTTCTTCTTGCATTCATTGTCATCTCGTCTCTTTAATTTTTCCAGATCAGCAGTTCCTGGTTTTCTTCTTCAGCCGTCTGCGGTTAAATCAGAGCGGACGCTACGAGGAGGACTTCCCTTTCCTGTCACTGTGTGGTAGGGAGAGGAACTTTCTGTGCTGCGATGACCGACCTGTGGTCTTCACCCACCTGCTGCAGAGCCCCGCAGCACCGGAGCAAGAGCTGCTGTCGTACTGCGGCGGCGCCGAGAAGCTCTCCGTCCCGTTTCGCCCCGAGGCACTGTACATGCATCCCGCCAGTGGGCGGGTCTACCACCCCGGTCCTGAGCGCTCGGGGGGTGTCGGCCTTGTCAGATCGGCTCTGGCCATCGAGCTCAGCCCGTTTTTCATTTATCCGCCGGAGAGTGGCCAATCAGGACAGCCCTTGCACCTTCTCTGGAAAGGACAGGAGCACACGCTGACCAATGAGCTGGCAGGATGCTTCCCCCCATCAGAGGAGGATGGTGGGCAGCAGGGAGAGCTGGGTTAATGTCTGAGGAGAGGTCAAAGGTGCTCGATAAATGATAGAACGTGATTCCATCAAACTGAAACTGAAGGTTAATCATTTGTTCACAGGCACAGTTGAGGCTCAAACTGCTAATGTTGAGGTTACGATAGAAGTGCAAAAAGAAACAGATGTTTTTCTCCAATCCTACCTGAAGCTCCTCCCTCTTCTTTGTTGAGTGACAGGCAGAGCGGAGTTGTAGTGGGCATGTTGTTTACTGATTTGTGTCCCATCTCTGATTTCAGCAGAGCAAGAACTCCAAGTAATTACAGGCAACAAATAAACTTAATGGGCCACGCTTCATTCAGTATTCAGTGACTTTATTTTGAAACTTTTAAACGATTAAAATTCAATTCAAAGAGCTTGACTGGTTGATTAAACAACAAAAATGGTCTAATGGACAGAGAAAGTAAGAGAGAAGAGAAAGTTGATACTTTAACATTGTAACTCCAGTTTTTGTCGTGCTAATGAAGTGCTATGCTGTAATCTGTGGGCGTGTTTGCATTATTCTATGATACATTTATTATTTTTCATAGATAAATTATAGCTGTAGACTGCACATCAAATTTTTGTACCTCTCCTCTCTCTGTCATTCATCTGCACAAATACACATCCCCTTGTGTGTGTGTGTGTGTGTACGAGTTAATATAAACACAAGAAACCTGTGCTCTATAGAAAGGATTAGCACTCAGTAAAAGACCTTGACATCATAAATTCTCTACACTAAGTTGTTATGTCCA
>JBAMYA010042415.1:0-14447 GCA_037176975.1 Arrhamphus sclerolepis
TATGTACACATAAATATTTGCTGTTTCCAAAGCCCAGATTGTTATACCTGACGACAGCTGTTCATTCTTCACCACTTCCAATCAAATTCAGCTTTTGCTTCAGAACAGCCTTCATCCATATGACCTTGAACAACCTGGTTACAGAATAAGTCAGGAAACCTTTGAGGCTTTTAACACTCACATGCAGTTTAGAAAAAGCTGTCAACTTATGTTCTCCATGTCTGATAGTAAAGTTCAGGACACCTCTCTGATTTTTATTTAATGAGTGATGTCATAATAGCAGAGAAAATCTGAGAGTTTTTCATAACTACTTCTTTAAAGTCAGAAGTTGGCAATGTGTGGTACAACCAAACTCTGGAAACTCCTGGGTAGCCCAGCACAAGCTCCCACAATGACTTGCTGGAATTATGGCTCGTTCCTGCGGACAGGGCTGTTTACTGGAACAGATGAACAGATGGGAGCTTCAGACATCTGGAAAATGGACCCAAGTGTGCAGACTAGTTAAGGTCCATAACTATTTTCTGAACGTCATAGCTGATTTTCTTTTGATTTTCCCATGCAGTGTCCCTCTAATGAACTCAAATGATGTCAGTTATCTATCAGACATCAACACGTACCAGAACATCAACATGTGGCGTACTCCAACTTACTTGAAATCAACTAAGCATGTGTAAGCCAGAGATGGGATTTATTTGAAAGGAGCTGGATCTTTAGGAGCCGTTCAGAAGACTGGCTCGTTCTTCTTTTTTCAAAAATCTAATCAGGGGTAACTCATTTTTATCAAGGAAGTAACTGGTCACTGGTAGCAATTATAAGATAAGATCTGGGTCAGAATAGTTAAAACTTGAATACTCCACCTATATATGTGATGAGATTGTGATTTTATACGCACATGCTCTTAAATTTAAAGAAATAATGTTATTTACCTCCAAACCACTGACTGTGGTCCTGAGGAAAAGGTTGCTGGGTGGGTTTGCTGCTGCAGTGCAAAAGAATCGCTCATTAATAGTAACCAAGGCAACTTTGTGTTATTGGTACTAATACAAAACAGCATCATCTACATAAAAACAAAGAGAAAATGTTGCAAATATAAACTGTAAACATAACAGCACGTAAAACTGATGCTTGTGGGACATTTTTGTTGCTGATAGGAATTCTTCTCTTCATCTTCTTGCACTCCTCATATTTGCAAAAAAATATACAAATATAATACATTACATGTGATCCCTGTGATCTTTGTTTCTGCATTTTATTTACATGAAAATGAATGCCTGCAAATGAAATAAAACTATCTTCAAATGATCTCAGTGGCTGTCTGGTTTTAAATGATCTGCTGATGATGTCGGAGCAGAAAAGGAGGGAGGAGGGAATGGACGGGGTGGTGCAGCCTGGATTTCAACTAATTATGTAGGATAAAAGTCAAGGCTGACATCTTTGCTCCTTAAACTGAAAATATCCATGCAACACAAGAGAAACAACATTTGTGTGTGTGTGTGTGTGTGTGTGTGTGTGAGAGAGAGACAGAGAAGTGGGGGAGTTGGTGGGTCTCCTGGCTCACTGTCAACAGCAGTGATGTCACTAAATGAGGGAGAAAAAAGCCTGAAGAACAGCAATGAAGTTGGACAGTTACAGGACTGAAGAGATGCAGTACGCTTTCCTGAAACGTCCGTCTCTCCCTCTGACTGTCACTTACAAAGACAAAGAGATGCAGAGTGGTGAGGATGCGGAGGAGATAATGCAAGTGTGACGATGGAGATGAGATGCTGGCCAGGCTGGAGCGAAGGGAGCGGAGGGATGAGGAGTAGATCAGATCCAGAACTCAGTCAGATGGGACCACTGATGCAGGTTTTCTAGCTGAAGCCAGAATCAGAATCATATCTGCTTAACTTCATTTACTGCCGTCTATTTTCTCTGAGAAAACCTCCTGACCTGAGATCTGTCAACACTATTGTTCTCACAGCTCTGTGTTAGCCCTGATGCTAGGCTTCAGGTTTGTATTGCACTGAAGTATGCAAATTAGCAGAACAATACTTCATTAATCACTCGAGGGAAATTATATTGTTCCAGCAAAGACTTATATTGAACAAAACTTTTGTTCATGACTCATCAGTCCGCCGCCTGTCTTCCTGGAAAGAAGCGTGCATTTTTGCACAAGTGTGAATAATCTTTAAGCGTGCAGTATGACATAGGCACGTCAAAATAGCAGCATTAGTTATATGAGTCATGAAACTGAACTTCTGATTTTTCTCACAGATGTGAAAAAAAAAAGAAGCAAATCAGTGTCAGTTAATCCAAATCTGCTGCTCTATGGTGGCAGGGTAGCAGACTGAGGTTACATGCAGCTCTCTGAGCCAAAGAGATGCAGGATGTAGTTGATTAGTAAATGTAACCCCACTTCAACACCCCCCCCCCCCCCACCCCACTTCAAATGGAGACAGAAGAAAAGGAAATTGATCCTGCATATTTTCTTCACTAGAGAGCAAAGCCTGTTTACTTTAAAATAATCTCTTGGCATTAATCACTTGTCTACACACGCATATATGGACACAGATGGAAACATAGATGATACAGAGCTTTTCCTCACATTCTCAACCTAATTTAACACCTCTATATTTAAACTCAGGATTTCTTACTTAAACCGAGACGTATTTCCCAGAAACTACAATGTGTGATTAGAGGTAAGAGGTGTGATTACAGCAGAAGTGTAAAAATACGTATACATATATTATCCAGACTAATGAATGATGCAACAGACAAAAAGAAGAAAAAATCATTTCCATCTGACAAAATATTCCACTTTTAGAGTGCATATTTTTAGATTCCTTCAGTAAAAACCTAGAAAAACAACCACCAGAAATCATTTCTGCAATATGTCACTATTGACTGGACCAAGATTAAATTTATTTTTGTGCAACAAAGAGTTTTTAGAGAGCTGAAGACGGTCTAGAAGAAACTGCAGAGGAACGTTGAGTGGAGTTGCTGCTCCTCCACATGGAGAGGAGGCCGTTGAGATGGTTTGAGCATGTGGTTTGGATGCTTGAGGAGGCGTTTCAGGCATGTCCAATCAGGAAGGGGGGGGGGGGGGGGGGGGGGTCTGAGCCAGACCCAGACCCGGACCAGGACCGGACCCGGACCCAGATAAGAAGGTGCTAATGCATGCTTGAAATGTTTAGACGATCTTTTCCAGTTAGCCATGCCTGTGTCATTGAGGTTTTTTCAGGTACCAAACCACAAAACCTCTTTAAAAATTAATTATGATGTCACTGCAGGCTTTGTCCAATCAGAATGGCCTGAGGGGAACAAAACTTTGACTTTCATTTGTCACAGAGACTATCACTCAACTCAGTTCAATGAAACTTTGTTTATCCTTGAAGATTAGAGTAACTTTTGTTATTTTGAGCTGCTGTAGAAGCTTCTAGCTGTGTTCAGGAAGGATCTGCTGTGTTGCAGCAGATCTGGAGAATCTTCTGACTGAAGACTCTCTGTTACTGAATCAATGCGTTGTGTGGAGGATGTTCAGGCTTGTCCATGTTTTTCATTTCTGAAGTATCCTCCTTTTCACTTTTTCCTTTTCAGCTCTAGAGGCTCCACAACAGAGACTTAAAAAAAAAAAAAAAGATCACTTGCTCTGATCCTGCTCCCCAATGGATGAAATACGTAAAATTTATATAGTATGTTTATTACAACACACTCCATGTGGGTTTTCAGAGTTCCAGAGCATGGTCCCTAAGCAAATATTGATAACTATTAGTAATATTATTCCATATTATGCAAAGAAATAATAGCACATAATAAAAAATCTTTAAGCCAAACAGTGGTAGGGGAATACTCCAGTTTAGGGTTAGAAACCTTTAGCAGGACTCAAAAGAGGGGAACCTCCTGTCAAAGGTCAGCCAGGTACAGGAAGAAAAGCAGAGGGAGAGGAGAGGTACAGATATATTGTTAATATCACAGAAGACAAAATATATCAGTAGAAGTTGGAGTGCAGGTCAGCATCTTAGTTGGTGTCCCACAGAGACGTATGGACGAGTACAGGTAAATGCAGGATCGCCCTGCTGACATGCAGAGTGGACCTGCAGGTCACTCTCATGTGCAAATTAATTACATGAAGGAAAAAAAAAAAAAAAAAAAAGTCTTCGGGGAGAGAAGATCTAAAGAGAGGCCTTGCTGAACTGGCTTCATGGCATACCACCCAGCAGTATGTCGTAAATCATCATAAATCAACCAGCAATACATTCAGGGCTGTCATGGACAAGTGGTGATGAAAGGACACGCTGGGGGCAGCTGGGGTGCAGATCTGGAGCATTTACAGGACTGCCCGGTGAGAAAAAAAAGGCAGACCTGAAAAAATGTAGTTCTGAGCTGGCGTGTTTCTTCCAGGTGACCTGATTGGCCAAACAGGAAATTCTTCCATCTGGGAATCTTAGAGGGAAAAAGGGCATGTGACCTCCACTCACCACTGGCTTTCCCAAATCTTGTTAGCGCAGCTAGCTGGCACCAGGGTCATTTCCCAAGGTTCCAAAGGAGATTAGCTCTCAAGCAGGGCTGTCATCCAAGAGGACAGGTGACAGATTCACAGGCTGATCTGGCCGATTAGGTTCTCGTAAAGAGACAAAGTTCAGGCTCCCGCACACCGGCAAACATCACCTCTGATGAAGTTAACCCCAGTGACAAAGCTTAACCCATAACCAGCACTGAAGCCAAGAGCGGAATGGAATTAGACCCTTCGAGCTGTAATTTCTCCTCAGAAAGGAATGCATTTATTTCTTCTTAACAGCCTGCCAAGAAAAAAGACAAAAAAAAAATAACTTCAATAAGCTGCAGAATGAGAAGGAACTGCCTCATGTCATAACCTGGGTTTTATTAAGTATCTGGTATGGCTCTACACAGATGTTCAGAGAGCATTTATTCCTTCGTCACAGCACCACCAGTGACAAGAAAATGTTCTGGTAGCAGCTCAGCTCGTCCTGCTCGTTCCTCACATACATTCGGTGAATCCAGGTCTTGAGGTTGATGCCTGTTTTCAGAAGGATTTTGACTTTTTGGCTGCTTCAGTTTCATGATCATCAGAAAAAAAAAAAAAAATCCTTCACTGAAAACATCAGCCTGCTCTGCTTCGTAACTGCCAGACATCAGTCATGATCCAAACCCAAACCCGGCTGGCCCGCATGCTTCTAGAGGTGGTGATCCTGGTTTAAACCCAAAACCTTGATTTTTAACTTTATCCACAAGAGGAAAAACACAACACACAAAACCTCACTCGGAGAATTCTTCCTTTTAGTGCCATCCAGTGATCACAGTAGTAAAAATCTGCATTTCCACGGGTGTTCACTGGTTCGTTAGGTCAAGTTCAGGATTAGAGAGTTCATAGCTGATCATAGAGATGTGAAACCTGAGGGCCAAGAGGGTTAGAGTCAAGTGAAATTAAGACTTCTTTGAGTCTGTGGGAAAGTTTGCACACGACTAAGTAATCTGTTAGCAGGTGCTTCATCCAAAACTTAAATCCATCCAAGACTGTAAGCTTAAAAATGGGGGTGTCTGCTGGCGTGGAATCAGAAAGGAATGAGCCACCACATGTCTGCAACCTGACCATCAACTGCTGCAGGCTGGAGAATCAAGGCTGCATCCGTCAGCGTAACGCCCACAGCTGCATCGTTTTGACCCTAAACTGCACATAAAGCATGTTTTCCAGGGGCTTGTTTCAGAAAGGAGCTCCAGCAAAGCTGAAATACTGACTCAGGTGGGTTTGTCAACTCCAAGTTCACCAACTATGAAAAGCATCATCAGCTCCGTTACTGTGACTCACCACACCAAAGTCAGCTGAACAGAAGAGATCCTCCCACCTTTCTCTCTGCAAAAACCACAAAAGAACGACTGAAAAAGAAAAGGATCGAGATGTGGCAGTGGCTCAGTTATTGTTCACGCTGATTTAAACGCTGCAGCGGGAACACTTGAGGACAGAGAAGAAACAAATGCTGTAAAGCAGAGCAGGTCAAAATGAAGTGACTGGCGCTCAACATCTGGCAGCTGGAAGCACAAGCTGCTGAGTCACGGCTCCAACAGTTTTTTGGTTTCTGCACTTTGGCGCATTTTGTCAAATAACTTATTTAACGTGTTGTTCCTGGATAGAAGTACATATAATTTTAATGCCTGGTAAGGACCACCTTTTATTTATTTATTTAAATGTTAGGATACATAAAACCTTAGAAGTAAAACAGGGTCTAATTTACTTGTCATGTCTATAAATATTAGACCTAAGAGGTTTATATTTTCTAATCAAATCCGCATCCAGGCTCCACTTCTGCCTCAGAAAAGGCCGAGATGACAACTGAAGGCAGGTGACATCATGAACTCCTCCTCTTGTGTTTCGGACGATTGTCTCTTCTTTCATGTGCATCGTTCCTCTCGCTGAAACCATAGTAACAGTACTTTTATAATTCTGCATATCCTGCGTTAATTCAACTAAGGAGAATAATGAAGCTCTGAACAAACCAGATCACTTTGATTATGCTTTTTAATCAATGAGTTATGTCTAAACAAGTCTGTCTATGCTACTTCGCTGACTGTGACATCATGAGGGATGATTTCAACAGAAGGCCTGACCAGAATTCATTCATTATATAAAATATAAAAACAATGACAGGAGAACACACACATGGGCAGGATTTAAAAAAGCACAGACAGAACTTGATCATCATCATGCTGTAACAACCTGCATGATGCGCTGATGACTTAGTGTAAATGAGTAAGTGTAAATTTCCAGTCTCCTTTTTTGTTTTTACTGAAAAAAGTCCCTCATGTTTCTGTGTTAGAATACAGACAAGTTCAATAAATATAAAAGTAAAACATTTCATTTGTAAAGAAAGCATTTGGTCAAATATGAGAGAAGGAAACGTAGACGTCCCGTCTGTGTGGACCAGAACGAGTATCCTCGGTACCAAGGGTGTGTGCTGTCATGGGTCTGTCCAATACTGCTCACTGGTCCACAAACACCAAGAAGAGGCACAGAAACTGTTTCCAGAAGACACTGAAGTCCAGCAGATTCAAAGCTGTCCCAGGTCAGCCCTGACAGATTGTCCAACTTGACCCGACTCCAAACCTCCTCTGCGTTCTTCAGTGCAGCAGAGCAGAAATGCAGTCACACTGTGGGGTGTTTCCCCGCCGTCTGCTGCTGCTGCTGCTGCTGCTGCTGGAGGTATGTGGGCCGCTTGATGCGGGGTTTCCTCCGTTTGGGTTTACTCTTGGCCTTGGAGAGCTGAACCACGAAAAAGGACAGGACCACCATTGCTCCCAGGAAGGCGAACACTGGGATGGTCTGGCCCACCTCTTGGTTGTAGCGACCGGGCATTATCCCTGAGGGGGGGAGAGGGGGGGAGAGGCTCCGTGAACAACACACTGCTAAAACCTGGGGATGTGTCAGCATGTTCCTAACAGATGATAAACCTCTGGAAATAAAAACTCACCTTTATCTAAAAACAACTGCGAATTAACAGACATAAATGCGTTGGCAACACAGTACACTGTATCCCAGATAAATATTTAACAAGTTTACTACAGTTTATTTTACAGAAAGTGAAGAAAAAGAAATAGTATCAGTATTTGTCTTTCCAAATCCAAAATATTTACTGTCCAAACTAAGAAATGCTTGAAGATCAACCTTTCCTGGGAAACTAATGTTCACCAATAAAGTTATCTAATACATTTATTATTAATAAAAGTTACCGCGCCGTAACGTTTGATCCTGTTGGTCCAGAACCAACACGCTGCTGCTTATTGGTGCGTTTGGGGTCGTCGTCTGGTTGAAACGCGTTAACTTTTTAATCAAAGAATGCAGTTTACTGAACAATCTCTGAAATGAGCCGATTTACTCACATTTTCAGAGAAACGCACAATAACCAGCATGGACAACATTTACAGGACCACAACTCCACAGCATGATACTCCTTTTTCTTTACTTTCTGAAAATAAACAGTAACCATTTCATTTTAATAGAATGTGCAGTGTTTCCAGCGCATTTGCGTTTTTGGAAATACGCTATTAAAAGGCTTTTGAGCATTAATCACTTTTATTTATTTTTTCACACTGCTATTTTTATTTTCACAACTGTAGTTAGTAAAACACTTCATGATAGAGAAGGAACCAAATCTAAATGAAGAAAATTCTTAAAGATGCACCCACTGATGAAAGCTGATGGATGTGAGCAGTCAGGTGATATCCATGTTTGTACTAACTATTAAACCGTAAAACCAGCAGCTTCTGCTGTCTGTTACTGCTTAACTATACTATACTATACTATTAACTATATTATTATTTCTAGAATATATATATATATATATATATACTCACACACGTCACACACTCACACACCTCAAGAGCCACCATCACCAGTCAGCGACCCAACGGGCCACTCGCTGTACGACTCTGACATGGACACTGAGTGTTCTGAAATAGACCAGCTCAAATGTTGACAAAATACACACACTTATAGTACAAACTGCACATACACACACCACAGGAGGGAGCTGCATCCTGCCTGTGAACATGCCCCCCCAAACCTCTGTAAACAGGTTAAAAGAAAGAAAACAGCTGGGGACTATTTCCAATGTGGCCAGTGTTGGCAGAAAACATAAACAGTTATCTTGAAAAGATGGTGCAAATGTCAGTGGAGGAAAGGCTGCAGTAGAAGTAAAACAATGAAAATGGCACATGGAGAGAAAAAGAATAAGAAGGCAGAAATGTTGCTATAGAAATGGGAAAAGAATGAAGCTCAACAGGCTGGTAGAAAGTAGGAAACAGCAAGGAGTAAATGACGCTGTTGCCGAGAAACTCCTCCACGTGGTCGACATCATCTGTTTTCACAACCTTTGACTGTGTCGCATTGCTGTAACCTTGGCAACTGCATTCCGGCGTGTCCCTCTGTGGTCCCTCGTAGCATTTTGCACCAACCAGTATGTGTGTGTGTGTGTGTTTTGACTAACTGATCCGATAATGCCTTGTGCTCAGATAACGTTAACCATGTACAGGATTCATGTCAATGAGTACAGTTCAGTGTAAATATATCAAAGGAAGATTGAGTTCTCAGAATATTTCATTATACTGTGAATATAAGTCTGGAATTATAGAATCATCTCCTCTATCTTATGGTGTAAATACAGATGGTGATTCTTCTTTTAAACCTCTTTGTGTCGAACACAAACAATCTCTGCAAACACCCGCTCTGCTGATCTCAGATCAATACGATTATAAAAGAGGAGCCTTGTTTACACAACAGGGATGGTACAATAATGCCCGCTGCTCATATTTAGGTAGAACAGTAAAGCTTCAGAGCCAATAAAGGATCCCATAAGTACTTTGAAACCATAGTTCGTCTTATTTAAAAATGAAATCCTCATAAGAGTATGACACACACACACATCCACGAGGAGAGTAGCTTTAGGTTAAAAGACTTTTAACATGCCTTGCAGCACTAAGAGCTAGTGAAGCAATCATTTAAAAATAAACTAAATTCATATATAATGAATTAAAGTGCATTGCTGCCCACAAAAATCTCCCTTAATGCTCCACATAGATCAAGTTTAACATACTTTTTAGCTGGAAAATTGAAATTTGATATCATGACGCAGTTTTCTTTAACAGTGCCACAGGCCAAACCAACCACACAGAAACAGAGCTCATAGATCTTTAAAGAAGGACTTTTCTTTTCATTTTAAACCCATGCGCCCCACCCCACCCCCCCAAAAAAAAGAAAAGAAAAAAGAAAACTGCATGCAAAGCAATAAGAGAGCGAGAGCAGATCAGCTCTGCTCATTTGTAATTTTACGCTACAGTAGCCAGTGTGGTGTTCAGGGATGTGTGACGGCAAGGTGCAGGTTTTTCTGTGTGTTTGTCGTTCAGCAAATGCACATGCTGCACCGGCTGTCGGGTGTGAAGGCTGTTTGAGGTGCAGGGAAGGAAGAAGGCATTTGTACGATTCCTTCCATGTTACATTTGGAGTCTGTCTGTGGATGAATGATGGCACTTCACTGAGGCTGTGACTGAACTGTAACTGTCTAACACACACAAACTTCAGGAAGCTTCAAGTTGTTCATTAGGAGTTCAAATCAGGGTGGTAATGAATAGAAGTCTTAAGTATGCCTAAGTTGAATGAAAACAGTCTGTATGTGCATTTTACTGATCTTAAGAGCAGAGTTCACATTTAGATTGGGTTAAAAATATTCTCTGCCAGTGACACGTCATTAATGCAGCAGCTCGGGTGGCAGAAACAGAAAAAAAACTGTCTCAGAATGTTGAGATTCTAACCATATTTTGTCACAAGTAAATTCATCCTCCGTTTATAGATGAGTTAAAAAGAGTGTCACTGTTGGAGATGTACATCATGACATGTTTTCAACCAAGCTAACTATAGTAACAAACTGATCACATGAGTTAACTGCATGTCCATGTGAGCTCAGGAAACAAAGATGTACGATAGAGGGGGTTGGAAAACTGCATCCATGTTTGACTTCAGTTACCTGTTGTGTTGCCCTTTGATTACCTAACATCAGTACGTCCAGGAGGGAAAAAGAAATTCCCATACTTAAAGTTTACTGAAGAGGGAAACCTAAGTGTTGCAGGCTAATAAGCGTTTGCTGTGTCCCCATAAGAGAGCTGTTGTTGAACTGAAATTTCTGCTGATTTTTAGCTAAATCATATAATGATATCATAGAAAGAAAAAAAACAAGAAAAAACCAAAAAACATCTAAGGTGCGTGAATGCATTTTAATGACTTCACTACAGGAAACTGTACAATAGAAATATAACATATTTGAAATGGTGTGTTCACTGCATCATTTGTCCTCCAGAGAGCACTGGCAGCTATTTTTCAGAAACAACTTTACAGGTTCCTGAACAGAATATTTCATTTCCCTTATCAAGAGCTTAAAAAAAAAGGTTCCCTGAAACAAATTTACCACGATTAGAACATTCAATACACCTTTCTCCTCATGGATTTGAAGAGCCATGTCATCTGAAGCTTTTTTCTTTCAGTGAACAGTGTGTGTGTTTGTGTGTGTGTGCTTGTGAATCATGTTCAGTAATACAGTCTGAAACAGAAAAATGCAATTTAAAAAACTTGTTTTCAGTTTCAAAACTCCTTGCCTGCATATTAATGCCTTTTTCCCCCCATCAGTGGTCATATTTAGCCTTAAGGGAACTGAAGCTAAACTTTTAAGTTTTTATCAGTGCCAACATATCCTTGTTATATATTTTTCCATGTTTTATGTGCTCAATTTATTTATTGATTTTCATTCAATATTTTTTAAATTATTTTGATGATTGCCTAGTCATAACTTTGCACTTTTTCTCTTATGTTTACAGATGTTTAATTCTTTGCCTGAGTCAAGTGATCAGGCTGATCTTTGAGCAGCGTTCAGGTGGAGAACTACTCTTTGTTGTTCAACGCTGAACAAACTGCACGTTTTCATGATGCCCCTCGCTCCCGTAATTGTATGTTAGAATGAATTTCATCTTGCCAGTATCACCATGTTAAAGTTTATCATTCAATTCAAACTCTGCCTTTGTCAAAGATCTGAAAAGATGAAAATTTACTCTGCGTTGCTTTACGTTCAGTGAGCTAGCAGCTTGATCTCACATGAGCAGGATGAGGTGAATTGCCCACGTGATGACCCTTTTTGTAAGTTCACCTGTTGCAGGACAGTCCCGATCTGTGTCTGTAGCTTCCTGCGCTCCTCAGCATTTAAAGGTCAGGGGCCGCTCTGCATGTTGCGTTCACATCACGATTTCTGCTTGTAGACTGTAGAAGCCATATTGCTCTGTCTCTTAATGTTGTGTGTGCTGAAAAACATGTGGAACCTCATCCGACTGTAAATAAGACTGCAAAGAGAGCTGGAACAAGAATCTAATTATAACGCCAACATGACCTGGAAGAAAAAAAGAAGCTCTGTAATGATTTCAAAAGATTCTTATGAATGTATCATAGCTAGAGATAAAAGGCTGTATGGCAATGGACTCATTATAATATTTCATTAAACATAGCTGTGATATTTTCCTTTGGTTTGTTTCTGTCACTTTTCTTCTTTTTTATTCTTTAATGTTCATCAAAATTCACCTGAGATTAAAAAAAAAAAAAGATTGTGTCAATCTTTGCAAAAATTGTTCACTATCATCATTTAGAGGTGGGTATACAGTGGTATGAGTCTGCCCCATAATCCCTGTCCCTCTTTACTTGCTACTACTAAGCCGTCCTGACAATGCTGAAGGATTAGCTCTGCGCCCTTTTCTTTGTGCTTGTGCTGAAGCTCTGGAGAAATGCAGAGAAAAAGGAGGGAGGAGAGAGAAAGAAGGCAAGTTGTGGGAGTCCCACTATGGAGACCAGTGCATGGATTCGAGTGAGAAAAGGGCATAAAAGGGGAAGAGACAAACAGCGGTGAACAGATGAATGATTTTTGATGGCTTTGGCTCGCTACGTTTCCACAGCTATTGTGCAAAAGTCCCAGGGGGATCCCTTCCACACTAGACAGAGGAGACAATAAAGACTGACAATGATACTGGAGTATGAAGTATCTCTGTAGAGATGGTATACAGTATCAGAGGAGGCAGCTGTGTGTGTGTGTGTGTGTGTGTGTGTGTGTGTGTGTGTGTGTGTGTGTGTGTGTGTGTGAGAGGCTATCCAACACGGAGCTGCCTGTATGATGTGCAAGGTGAGGCCTGTGCCTGTGTGTGAATATGAATAATGCAGAAGACGCCTGTATGAGTGTGTGGAGGTGGGAGGAGGGCAGATGGTGGTCCGCTGATAGGACAGAATCCAGGCAACAGGGTCCTCCAGAGAGCTGGGTTTAGACCCGGCTTAACTAACACACTCATGCGTGCCCACACACAGATGGAGACAAGTCAACAAATATTCATTAATCTTTATCTTTTCTGCCTGAAATTGCTTCCCACAATTTAACAGAAAATAAATGGATCAGATTTAAAAATTAAAAACTTTAGTTTTATATACCATACCATACCATACGATATGATGAGATCAGTTCATAAAAATAACACTGCCTGACATTGCAGACAAAAGAAAGAATTGTGAATACTCTTGAAATGGTTCCTTTAAAAAAAGCAGTGAATGCAGCAGTGAAATAAACTATGCTTATGAACTAAAAAAAAAGAACATTTAAATACAAACGCACAAGCATTGACATCACAGGGCCAATAGGCCGATGAAACACTGTATTAGTGATCCAAGAGATGCTTTACTGCACAACAGTTTGCTTTACTGCAAAAAAGATAAACATCACAACATTATGACAGGGAGCAATCAGAGGGAGCAATATCCCCATGGAGAAGAAAGCTGGCAGCCAAGATCAAGGCAGTGTGGAGGTATTTAAGCCGAAAGGTGCAATGAAGAAATAACTTCCTTTCTTTTGAAACTTTTTTCTTGGGTTTCTGCCATTATGATGGTCAGTGGTTCTTGTGGGAGATTGCAGTGGTCAACTCTCGGGTCCACTGACCATGGACAATTGGTGTTTTACAATGCCCCCCATATGCTTTTCGAGAATCATTCAGTCTGGATCTATTCTCATCTTATTACTGTGCCACCAAGAGTACATTATGGATGATTCAGCAGAGAACGTCCAGTTTATTCTCCATGCCTCTGTGTCTTTCATCCACCTCCTCAGTCAGCAGTCTTCAACATCTAAACCATATTTATCTGTGATGACCCAGCCATGCGTGAAGATGAGATCTCATGTTCTCTTTCACAACTTCCGAATGCTAAATCACCATTGTCATTTTGGAATTTACCTTTGTATTGTCACGTGTGTGTGTGTGTATACACACAGTGTATTGTAACAGTACCTCCTCAGTCTTGCATGGTAGACAATTATGGATGCATAAATTCATCCATTGCTCCTCTTACCCTGATGCACCCATTACTCTGAAACGGGGTAAATCTGAGCTCATTAGGCCACATGACCTTTTCCTTTTGCTCTGAAGTCCAATCGTTACGCTCCTTAGCAAATTGAAGCCTGTTTTCTTTCCAATTAACATTGTGGTAAGTGGTTTTCTTAAGGCTACACAACTATTTAGCCGTATTACATTGAGTTCCCCTTCCACTGTGTGTGTGTTGCAATCAAAGCACAATTTCTTCTTTGAAGTTCCCTCCAGGTTTTAATAATGTGTTGTACAGTTCTTAACCAAGTTTTAGTTTCAGCAGCAGTGACAAGATTTGGGTACTTGATGCACACCAATAATTTCACCCGTCTGAAACAGAGTAATAGTTTTTCCCACAATTTCACAATTTTTAAGGAGTAAGAAGCTGCTCTAATGTTAATGTCTACAGTATTCCTACCTTACTTTGTAAAAACAGAACATTTCTTTTTGGAAGTGATTAAAAAAAACAACACCAAATACTTGAAACCGTTGTGGTAATCTTTAACATTATCTTGTATGTATATGAG
>JBAMYA010042416.1:0-14447 GCA_037176975.1 Arrhamphus sclerolepis
ATTAGGGGAGTGACTCTGGGACGCCAGAAATCACTGTTTAGCCTCCTGGAGGTGTAGTGGGACTAACTAAATGAAACGCCGATGCAGGGAGGTTCCCACCTGAAGACTGGGAAACATGTCAGTTATTGCTGCTCACAGGGTAGTTTATGCTTTTACTGAGTGTTGGTTTGTTATTGAGAGCACATATTTCTGCACACAGAACATAACAGTAGTAGAGGAGTGTAGTTTAGGTGCAAGGGTCACCATGCCCCACTTGCACACTGGACATAACTTAGTGTAGAGCGTTCATGATGTCAAGATCTTTTACTGAGTGCTGATCCGTTCTATATAGTACAAGTTTCTTGTGTTTATATTAAACTGATTGTGATATCTTCAACTTTCCTTCAACATTCCAGCATATGTTCATGAACAGGTGGACAGTGTTCCTGTAATTCTGGACAGAAGTTCAGATTTGGATCTACAGGACAGTTTTCTGCTTCACTTCAGTCCATTTTTAAACTAGCTTTGGTTCAGAGCTAACAAAAACAACATCTGGAGTTCCCCAAGACTTCATGTGGGAGCCTCACCTGTTCGATGTCTAAGTGCTCCAACTTGCTCAAATTATGAAAAAGGACATAATATGTTTCCATAAATATGCAGATGACACATAAATCTCTATAACTATCTCACCAAGAGACTGGAATTCAGTTCAAACATTGATCAAATTAAAGAGTGTAAGAAACTCCAAGAATGAAATGAAAATTCTACACTGCAATAAGTTGAGGTTAAAAAGCTTTTTTATTTACTGCTGCATTTCAACAATCTCCACACTGGAACTTTTATTTCTAGCTTTATAATATAATATAATATAATATAATATAATATAATGACAGAACTGCGTATTTTAATTATTCAGTCCAGCATTCATTCCATTTTTGTCATAAAATTGCAAAATCATGTTGTATTGTAAAACTGCAGTCTTTCTCCCATAATTGCAACATTTTGCTATAATTTCACAAATTTCCCAAAGTCACAGTATTTTGACATAAAATTAAGACTTTATTTCCACATTTCATATAACTGAAACTTTATGTGTTATAATCGTGCTGTTTTGTTGTAAAACTGCACTTAATAGCTGTGGTGGAAAATGTATTAATTACACTTAGGCATATTCATTACACTTTCAATACACGTAGATATATTCATGATATTAATTCACATTTAGGTTTTATTCATTTAGTAATCAACACTCAGTTATGTTCCACAATTATTAAATACACATATGCCTTAAGAATCTAAGTGAAGAGGTCAAAAGAACTAGGTAACCCAGCTAAGAGTAAAGAATCGCTGAATCTAAACATCAGAGTAATTAATTTTACAATGTTTTGAGTCATAATTCAGAATTTATTTTCGTTTTCATCATAGGACTTCAGGGCAGTCACAAGGATTTTTCTCACAATCTGAACCATAGCCGATAGCAGATAGTTCAGATGTCCAGAAACAAAGTTTATCTTTGACAACAGCTGATCGGAATACAACCTCTCTCTTTTTAAAGACATGATTATAAACGATCTGCTTTTGTTGGTTGGTTTAGAGTCTCATCTCATGTGTGTCCCTTTAGGTTGCTCTTTACTTCCTGTTTTATTTTTTGAAGGTCTCTTTTTTTCTAGTTGTCCCGAGCACACAGGGACTTCTCCAGATTCTCTGAATCCGTGATGAAATCATCTGCTGTAGAAGAAGAGAAATTAACATATTTTGATTTTTGATTTGATTTTAGAGTTTCAGATGGGTGGATGTCTGTTTGTCTTTATTTCTGAGGCTCACATTTGTTCATGTTTAACCTGCAGGTGTTCTTCCAGGTGTTTTTAGTTTTTACTAACACTTACTTTTTGCTGGTATCAAATCAAAATCAGCTAATATGTTTAATAAAATGTTAACATTTCAGACTTTCAGTGTGGGCTTTGTTTTCTGCATTCAGTTGTGAAAGTTTATGAGGTTTTTGCAGGTTTGTTCTGGTTCTGGTTCTCTAGGCGCTGTGGTGTGAATGTGGAGGACGGTTTCAGCAGAGTCAGCTGTAGGCTGAAGGATTTTATTTTTAGACTCATGCAGTCTCAGAAGGAGACAAACCTCATCTGACCGTACTGACCCATTTCTGAATGCTTCTACTCTTAACCGGCTTTTGTTTTATTTCTTCTTTTATTTTTTTCATATCTGGTTTATGTGAATGACATGAAAATGTGAAATTCTGCTTGAATTTTAGCAATTTTCTGTAGCCTTTTATCTCCACATTGAGCTTCAATGAGATTTGTTATTTTTTTATGTTTTTTATGATGTATAAAACACCCCGAAGCCCCACCCCACTCTTTTCTAGCCAGCTGAATTAATTTGATACTATTTTTGAAAGTCGGTGTTTCTAAGGGATACCTAATGACGCAATGACGTCAATGCAGGTCAATGGTACGCTGCTGGAGAGAAAGACGGAGACAAACACGGAAAAAGAGATCGAAAGCTTGTCCTTCTGCTGTCACAGAAAAGCTTCTTTCCTGCAGGAGCTTTTTTTAATGATTATTTTGAAAATGCCCAATAATAGCCCAGACTCCGTGTTTATCACCCATTCATGTTTTCCCAACAGCAGTGAAGCTAGTTTCAGGTTGGTGTTTAATGGCTAACAAACCACGTGACAACCGCCCCCAGACCATGAAAGTGGAACTGTAGTTCTATGAGGGTACAATAAGGAAAGCAGTCCTGTCATTCATTTGAGGGCTTCTTCCTTTTTAGATTAACATTTTAATGTAAAAAAAAAAAAAAAAAAAAATCAACATTAAAATCAACTTTTTTTTTTTAATTTAAAGACAGTTTTTAATCCTCGTGTTCCAGTGAGTCCTAACATAAAAAAGATAGGTAAACAAGAAAAAGATTTGGCAAATGTTTCAACTTTCAAAGAGAAGAGGCACTCAAAAAACCCCAAAATTATATTTAAAAAAGAGTTATGCAGTTCTTCCATACAAAGCTTTGGATGATAAAGCTCCAATATCTGTGAAAAATCTCATAGTTCCATACTGTCCTAGTAGAACACTCCACTCCCTGAACGCAGGTTTACTTGTTTACTGTTTCAAGAGTTTATAGGTCTAGAAAGGGTGGCAGAGCCTTTAGCTATCAGGCTCCTCTATGGAATCAACTTTCAGCCTCAGCCCAGGAGTCAGACACCCTCTCCACATTTAAGGTTAGGCTGAAGACCTTCCTTTTTAATAAAGCCTTTAACTCTGTAGAAACTATGCAGGACGTCACATGATCATATTTGCAGATAACTCTGTTTTGTCTCTGCAAAGCCAAGACAACCACCTGCCACCATCAGTGCCTGACAGCTGACAGCTTTCTATGGAAACCTAAACTTCCAGTTCTGGATTATCTGTAGCAAATTATTCAGCAGAGGCAGATTTTAACACTGTTGATTAAATCAAATACAATGTTGTCTGGTTTATAAGCAAATCTGTTGTTTCTGGAATCATCCTCATGAAAACTGAGCTAAACGATAAAAGTATTAATCTGCTAATTTGTCTGATAAACAACTGTGTGTCATTTTCAAGAATATTATTCACTTGGTATTAAACTGCTGATGAGATCAGAGAAAAATAATCACGTAATGGGGTAATTAATTTGCAGAACAATAAAAAAAGTATATTATACAGAATAGCTGAGTTCATTCTAACTTACATTAACTGTGCATGAATGTAAAATGGCCTTATTTTATTTTTATTTAATTTTCCAAAACAACAACTATGATGTGGACTAAAATAACTGGGTCTCTACAACCACCCTGATGGTAGTTTTTCAGCAGCAAAAACGCCACAGGGCGCTGTAATCTCACCACTCCTCTTCCCTCCTCGTTCTGGGTTTAACAACCCAACTGACCTGTATGATGTTGCTGCTGGCATTTGAAACAACTATTTAATTCTTCGATTTGTTAGTTATTTCTGTTTTACCACTGGTTGTAAAACCGGCGCTAAAGTTCCCTCTTTCGGTGCTAGATTCAGTGATAATTGGAACATCTTATTCGGGTCACATGGTTAAAAGCTTGATAGTCAAACACCCAACCTGAAACTAACTTCACCTCGGTGTTTTACTGTCCGTCCGTGAGCAATTCTAGCTCGCGCGCGCTCACGGATAGTGGGAGAAGCAGGGCGCGTGTGTGAGGGGAATCGTGAGATCCCCCACCCCCGTCACCAAACCCACCCACCCCCCATTACCCCACCTTTCCTATGATCCTCCAGTCCTAAACAACAACAAACCTCTGACACGAGGAGAAGCTCCAGACTGTCCCGCTTTGTTCTGTCTACGCCAGCATAGATTCTTTAAAACATTGAAAACCACAGAGGTAAGTGTTCTCATTTGTACCAGAACTGAAGCAGCTATAGCTAAACTGGGTTTGTTAGTTTTATCTGAAATATTTACATTTATCCTCTTTCCACAACTCTTCCTGGCACTCTTTTCTTGGAAAGATTTTGAGAACTATTTTAGGTTTGTTGCAGGACGTACAGATGTTTGCAGGCTTTATTTATTCACTAAAAACGAACACAAACCCAGCAGTGGAGGTGTTTGTGTTCTTTTTACTCGCATCCGAGTTTACTCGTGTATTACCAGCTAAAAAACGAACAAACAAACAAGGAGTGGAACTTTGGTGGTTGCTTCATCCGCTTCAGCATTTCCATATCTTTTCACGACCCGGCTAATGAGGACATGACAAAAAAGGGAGACACACCGATTTTAATGACAAGTTTGAGAATATTTATTAAATCAACAAAGAGGTTAAACAAGAGAAAGAGCAAACTGAATTAAACCAAATAAGAACCAAGACACTAACCAACACAAAACCTAATGCCAGAAAAAACAAAACCAATTAAACATAACCAAGACAACAAACCCAACAAAAACCACCAGGACTGCTTGGTATGGGGATGCATGAGCAGCCCTGGTGTCAGGAGCAGCCAGGTTTAAATAGACTGGGAACACTGGCCCAGGTGCTCCCAGTCACGGGCTAACTCCAAGTCACACCCACCTCACCTGTGGAACAAAAAGACTGTCAATCAGGTTAAAATATTAAAAAGAAATTGATCTTTAGTGAGTGTTGAATATCCAACTTTGAAGCAAACCTCTCCGTAGTGAGGTGAGAGCAAGTTTCTCCTCCGAAGTGAAGGAGCTTTAAAAAAAAAAACAAGAAAAAAAGCATGCAAACAGCGAATAAGCACCACGGACAGCCCTCGCTCCGTTTCGTACTTAAATGAGTTGAAGTGGAAACATGGACTCTAATCACCAAACTCATCATACACTCTAAAGTTAGGCTGTTTATCTTTAAGGAGTACTGTATAAATAATGTCTATGAGGTTTCTACGTTTCTACAAACTGTTTATCAGTTTAATTTTTATAAAATAAACCGGAAAACTTCCCCTTGTTCATATTTGATGTGATTCTCTGTGCAACATTTGCACAGAAACGTTCAAGGCACTTCGGATAAAAATTTTATAATCATCTTCAGGATCCTTTCAAATTTCTTTGCTTTCATTTTTGTAGCCACGTCTTTCAGGACCAAGGATAGATCCATGTCTGTCTTGTGAGTTGTGTCTTGCTGTTGTCCAGCCCAAAGGAATGTCCTCCCAGATGAAAATGATGACAATAATCTCATTTTGCAAAACGATGGATGGTGGTCTCAACAGATACCTCAAAGCTGTCCCTGTGTTTGGTGCACAGCAGATCTGTGTGGTGGTTTTACATGATTTTAAGGAAGTTCACACCTCCTCTGATGAGTTAGTTGAGACTCAGTGATGCTGGGTTGTTTGTAGAGCTCCTCTAAAGTAATTCTGTGTACTTTTGAGAGTAGGTTTCATGTTCTGTAATTTACTCAAGTATGTTTTACTACTTCAGTGCCTTTTGAATCACATCTGTACAAACCACAGAAACCCCACGCTGTGTGATATACCTGTATAAGTGATAAACCAAGATGGAAATGAAGGTGTACGACAGTCACAAACAACCGATGATTTAAAATCAACTCCTGCTCCCGCAACTTAACAGGATGAGATGATGCCGAGGCTTTTCGTGTTGAGTTTGTTGCCACCATGCCGACGTTCGCGGTAACTGCAGCTGGATCTGGAGCTCTGTGTCGTGAACTACCGTGAACAGTGAGTGAGTGTACGTGTGTGTCTGAGTGTGTGTGTTTGCGTGTGCCGAGAGGTGTGTGTGACTGTGTTTTTTTTTTTGTAAAGTATTTAACTTTTATTTGCATGTTATTCTTTTCCTGCAGTTGATTTTATTTTTGTGTAAAACAAACGAAATCACCCGCAGATGTCAGAAACCAGCTTCTTTCTGCGTGGTCTTTTCCTTTTCTTTCTTTCTTTCTTTTTTTTTTTTGTCTGCGCGACATGTGTGATCCACTCAGAGCGCGTCCCCGCGCACCAACGCACACGCCGGTAGCCACAGACGTACAGTTGGCCCACAGGCAGGGATAAAAATAGCACGCACCCATGTCAGGGGCGCAGCCCTGTTCCCTCTCAGAGCAGACTCCTCTGCGCACCCCCCACCCCCAAACACACAAACACACAGACCGCCGGGATAGTTTGTTGTATCTCTCGCGCATTTTTGCCGCCAAAATGCGCCGGATTGTCGGATATAAATGCAATACAGAATGGCGAGCTATAGTGGGGAGGATGGAGCGGGTGAGGGCTGGCTGGAAACCCGACAGCTCCAGCAGCTGCTGGAGCAGTTTTTTTTTCTTTTCTTTTTTTAACCTTATTTCATGTTATTTTCCTCCACCTGTGTTCCTGCTGGGTTCTTTTTGGAGTAAAAAGCCGATGTTTGATCAGAATCCGGCTGTAAAAAGCTGATGTTTGATCAGACTCTGGCTGTAAAAGTGAGAGAATCTGACCGTGACGTCAATGCCTAGTAACTGACGCAGCCCTTCAACATAAAACGTTTTTTTTAATTTATTTTCTTTTTTCTCTCCCTCCTCTCGTCAGCAAAGCTTAATTACTAGATTTTTACAGAGAAGCTCCGTCGATTGCTGAGACAAAAAGACCCCCCCCCCCCCTCCACACACACACACCCCACTCCCACCCGACCCCAGGGAGAGCCTGTGGATTTTATTTATTATTATATTTTGAGTTTCAGCTGAAAACTGAGGACGAGGAGCTTCTGAAGAGGGCGACACATGTTCAAGATGTGAGTTGTTAGGAAGGAAAGTAGCAGCTTTAAAGGACGGGGAGGAGGAGGGGGTGCTGCTGGAGGTACGTTGTGTTTAAAAAAAATCACTGCAATGATGCAACAACGGAGGAATCAGAGCTGTTTGAGCAGAGTTTGGACGCTGAAAGCAGAAGGGTCCTGGGAGATGTGGAGATGATCCTCTGTGAGCTTCCTCTTCTTCTGCTGCTGCTGCTGTTGCTACTGAGAACTAAAAATAGATCCTGAGTTTTGATCGAGCGCCAGAAATAGATGCGTATCAGTCGTATAAAAAGGAGGAGATCCTGATCCAAACTTGGACACTCCGCTGTAAGCTGCACAAAAACAAACGGAGGATTTATTATTACTATTATTTTATTCCATCAGTTGCTTTTCTCCCTCTCTCTCTTATTAATCTCTCTCTTTCCTTCTACAGTTTAGATCCAGGAGCCTGGAGATCCGGTGAGTGACACACGTGTGAGCAGGAATCACCTTTATTTATTTATTTATTTATTTATTTATTTTTAGAAATATGCTAGTGTAAAAACTCCCTGTCTGTTGGCGCTGTTGAGTCTCCCTCACACATTTATTTTCCCCCTCCCTCCCTCCTCGCCTCTGCGCTTAAAAGCGAGGGGAAGCCTGGCGTGATGAGGACCCCGAACACACCGGTTTCTGGGTTTTAGGGAGTCATGGAGACAGAGGAATAGGTAGAGGAGGAAGAAGATGAAAAGGATGTGAAGAAAAGGAGGAGGAAGTGATGAGCAGACCCGGAGCTGTCCAGGAGCAGCGGTGCTGAAAGCACACAGAGTGGCAGTAATAGGCTGTTGCTGTGTGCAAACGTGACTGTGCGTGCGTGTGTGCGTGTGTACGGGGGTCTAGTTTGTGTTGTTTGTAGCAGCCTGCTGGTTTTATTTCATCCTCACTGGAACCAGGAGCCTCCACAGTGAAGGAATCCTCCTTCCAGAAGCGACAACATTTCCACAACTCTGATTGGTAAAATTTGGGACCGAAACTGTTGGTTAAAGCTCGGCTTTTCCCGCCTTTCAGTTTGAGCATCTTTGTCAGATTGAGACTTTGGGCTCTTCTGGAAACTATTCTGCTCTGATCTCCTCTAACTCCCCGACTAGGCCAACATTTTAAAATGAGTTAGAATCAATAAGCTGCAAAAGCAAAGAAGAAAAGAAAATCACCCCTCGATTTTAAAGTGGCAGAGGAGAGTAGGATAGATGATTGGAGAGGCCACAGGCGTCTACTCGGTTCTGCTGGGTTCTGCAATCCCACCTCCAGGTGTTTTTCGGTCAGAGCTGCCAGGCTACTGGGCCACAGATGGACCACAACAATGACAGTTAAAAAAAATCCCGCAAAACACAACACCGCCGCACCTCTTCTTTGGCCTTCAAACGCCGTTAACCAGGACTAGGTCCAGGACCCAGACCGAGATCCGGACCCCCGGCGGGGGGGGGGAGGGCGAGCAGATCTGCTTCAGTAATGCAGCACGGAGCAGAGGAACCACAGAGACGGAGAGTCGTGACTGTTAAAGTGAGTCATGTGCGCGTTGGCTGCGTCAGGAGAACCAGTCAGAGGGATGGTGGAGGGGAGAAGCGGGGGGATCGTGACTGACTGCTCTGCAAATGAAAAGACCACCCAGATTTTGTGTAGTGGGGGCACAAGGGATGGTAGAAAGGAAGGAAGTCTGGGGTGTCTGGACCCATTTCTCCAGGTCTCCTCAGAGCTGCTGGGGGGGGGGGGGGGTTGCTAATATAAACCAAACACATGGAAGGGGGTTCAGTTCGTGACCCAGTAACTCGTGTTCCCCTAAACTGACTTAAACTCATTTAAATCCAGTTAAAGGTTAAAGTTGAAGTTTTTAAAAACGGTAAGTTTTAATTATGTCATTAAAATGAATACAAAAAGCATATTAAAGTCAAGATGATTGAACTCCTCAGCTGAGGTCATTTGTTGTTTTAAGTTTCACTTTTTTATGCTTTCTGAGCTGGAAATTCGTGCGTGGATCCTTTCTGCACTGACCCCCTATAGTCGCTAGAGGGCGCCCCCAGCCTCAGTAGTGTTCACCTCATGTTGAGGAAAACCTGACTGCATCTGGAGCCTCAGAAATAGGACCGTTTAAGTTCTTAACCCTTAATTATGACTCAAATATGACCCTTTGTAGATTATAAAAGTTGTATTTTTATGAGTTTTATCTCGTAACTAGCTCAACTTCAACTTTATTTTAATTTAAACACAATTGCAACCCAAAGTAATCAAAAAATTAAAAAGAGCAATACGTAAATAATAATTTCATACAAGGTCCCCAATAATGTTAGGAGAGCCCCCAACAAACACACACACCCACACACACCCACCTGATTTCTGATCCCCAGACTCCCAGGTCCAGAGCTGTTTATCATTTATCATTTTCATCATCTTCTTCATCGTTACTGCAGTTTCCATTATTTCTCTTGTTTCCCACAATGCCGTGCATCTTGTAGCTGATGAAAGGAAGGTTTGGGGGGAGGGGGGCATTATTTGTGATAAAGGGATTCAGTGTTGTGGTCATATCAACCTTTCATCATTATTTTGTGATGATATGAAACCTTTAAGGTATCAATTTTGCATCAATACATGACAGTATAGTATACATATATGTGTGTATGTATGTATACATATATACATGTATGTGTTTTATGTACTATATACATATAACACACACACACACACACACACATACATATATATATATATATATATATATATATATATTTGCGTGTGTGATTTCCATGCTTTTTTTGTAAAAGGGGGGTTCCTATGTGAGCGAGACACCGATTGGTTGATGACAAGGTCCGGTTTGCTCCAATCAGATCCCTCCCTGCTCTCTATTTATTGCCAGCAGTTCGGAGCCGCTCTCCTTCCTCACTCAGAGCTCATTCCTCACCCAGAGCTCCTCGGCTGCAGACGGCAGAAGGTTTACTACATGGAGGGGGGGGGGTCGATGCTCCGATCACTCTGATCACACGGATCTGCTGATCCAGACTGAGATCAGGAGAGATGGAGTAGAGATGCTTGACCCCACCCCCACCCACCACCACCACATCCTTCTCTCCTGGTGTGAGTGATGCTGAGGAGGACAGCTGTCCTCGGGTCTTTTCGGGTCTGGATGGGATATAAATCCAACGGAAGCACAGAGAAGCGCGCGCCGCTCTGGGCGTCACGGAGCAGACCCCCCCCCCCCAAGTCGGACGGAAAACCATGTCCTTCACGAATCTTTTTGCGGTCTGGGCTTGCTGTTCATCAGTATTAATCTGGGAAGCCCTTACCCCAAAAAGCATTTGTGGAGGACGCAGTCCTCGCTGAGAAGAAGAAGAAGAAATCCGGTTGATTTTACATTTTTGAAAGGACTCCACTGCTTCTTCTAGCCAGTTTTTATCCTGGATTCATGCTCATCTTCATTTACTCTCCTCATCCCCTCATCTTCATCTTCTGTCATGGAGGTTTTGTGCGCGTGCCAACATGTTTTTTGTATCTTTGTTAGAAATCTGCAGCCACGTCCACACAAGTTTCACTCCAACAATTAATGTTGTTTCATGTGAACACACACATGAGCGCGCGCGGCGCACACGCGCACGCACTCAGGAAACTTTGGCCCCTGATACATGAAGTTTGAGTCAAACACACCTTTAACCACCCCCCACATGCACACACACACACACACAGACACAAACACAGCTCTGTATACACGGGGAGACCCTCGCGGGTTGCACGTGTAGGGTCGCGCGCGCTTGTGGTTTAAATGAAAAAAAAACAAAGCAAAAAAACTTTGGAAGCACGTGCGCGCGCACACACCTGTAAGGGTAGGGATTCCCCGACAGCAAGATCCTGAACACCCTACTTGGTTCCTCACGCACTCACCAGCGCTTCCGCGCGGTGTTTTAAGATCGTGTGCGCGTCTGGTTGTGTGAGTGTGGCCTCCGCGCATCCACGCAGCTTTCCACGTGCCTGAATTTTAGTGGATAAACAGTTAAATGAAGCTGGTCGGACTCGTCCAGGTTCCCCAAAAGGTGCACGCGGTCACGAGCACGAACCGCCCCCACCTCCCAGTCCTGACCTTCCCCTTCCACCCATAAATAATAAACAGCATCAGAAATTTCAGTATAAAACATCTCAAACATTTAAAGATGAACGAATCTACCAATATAAGTTAGTCAGCAGAGAAGAAGTTTTAAAAAGATCAAATAAAATCTCTGAGAATCAAAGTGATGAAACTGATGGAGATAAAAGTCAGAGATGAGCAGAAAGCACCTGCACAGGTGGAGTAAAAACCAGAAAACTTGATTCAACTAAACTCCGGGGGGAGAAGAAACTCACGAGATCATTTAGAAGCAGTTTGTTGGAATAAAAAGCTAAAGAAAAATCAGCCATGAAGGACAAGAGCGGAAATGTCTTCAAATTAATTTTTACAAAAACGACAGAGATACAGTCACAGAAAACACAGATGTATAGATTTAAAAGGTTTGATTTAAAAATTATTTGATTTGAGTTGATATTTAGATTTTAAAGTGAATTCAGCCAAACTGCTAAATCTGAAACAGTAGAGACGTCAGAGGACGTTGTCTGCAAAACTAAAGCTCCATTTTTGTCAAAACTTTGTTTGCCATCCACGTGACCAAAAGTCTTCAACTTTCAGCAGCTAAAACACACAGAAACAGTTGAATAGATTCTAATGGTCTGGTTTCTAGATTTCATAATTTTATCTGCAGATTATTAATCAGCCTCTGATGGCTGTTTCTTTATTAAGAGGATGTTAAAATTAAATCATTTAAACGTGTTTACGTTTTATTCTGCAATAACCAGTTAAAGAGTTAAAGAACCAGATTATTAGCCTATCACTGAGGGTTAAAAAGAAAAGTTAAAAACACAATGAAATAAGATTTTTTACATTTTTTTTCTATTAAAGCAGGTGTGTACAATAAAACCGTAAAAATAAATCTCTGTAATCTGCTTTAATCACACTGAGGTCGAGCAGAAGCACGAACCTGTACACAGGTGAGCTGCAGGACCTGAAAAGCACACCTGAAACATTTGAACACCTGACAGACAAACACGATCATATGTTTGTTTTATTTAAATTAGATATGCATATATGCGTGTTGATCTGATGAGTAACCCTCCCCATCCCTCCCAGACTCTGATCCCCTCGTAACTCCACGCTTGTGTTTCTTTCTTGTAGGACCGCAGGGTTCAGGTGGAGACCAGCCTACGTCAATGGAGCTGCAGCTGGACAGTCAGGTGACCCAACATCTGGATGTCTGCAGCAGTGGCTGGAGGAGCCGCGAAAAGGCCTTCCTCCTCCTCCCCCTCCTCCCCCATGCCCCCAGAGAGGTAACTGCACTAGCTGAGGTGTGTTTGAATATGACGTCAAAGCTAAATCAGCCTTTGAATTGCGGTTGTTGTTGTTATTTTATTTATTTATTTATTCTGGAGAAGAAAAGACACTGGCTGCGTGTGAGCTGCGATCTGCTGATCATCTCCTGATTGAACTTATTGTTTGGCTTTAAAATATACTTTATAAGCTCAATGAAAGCTTCTATATTTATTTAGTTTGTTAAACAGAGGTGCTTTTGTTCATGTCCTGAGTCTGATGAGTGTTTAGTGGTTATTTGTCACATCAGTTAAGATCAGTTCTACTGTTCAAGTTTGAGAAGAGGTATATTTTGTTTCTTGTTTTTAAAAAAGGGTCAGAAAAACCACCTGTCACCAGAACAACTCTGATCTGATGTTGAAATCGTTTTAGTAGAAGTGACGTTGGTCTCATCAAGATTGTTTGGAAGTAATATGAGTGTTATCTGGATTAGGTCCTATTGGAGACCTAAAGTCATCTTCATGTTGCTGTTTTGTTACTATCAGGTGCTTTTGTCATTAATGTTGTCTGTATTAAGGCGTAATATTTGTTTAAAGGTAATAATGCAAAAAGAAGGAAAAATGGTCTTGTCTGTCTAGAAGATGCTTTTCCAGATGTCTGCTGGTTTGTTCAGATGCAGTTTTTCAGTCCTGGTTCAGTCTTCTTTGTGCTGTAAGTGAGGTCTGGAGGCTCTGAGCTGGAGCTCTGGGATGCTTCTGTGTTTGTCTGAGCATTGCATGCTCCATCCTTCAGGTAAATCTGCTGATACGTGGACTTCAAATCATTTCTAGGTTCATATGTAGAAAAAGAAAATGCTTCTCTAAAACTATTGTTGATGTTTTTTCCTCTTGTCATTGTGTTAACACACACACCTGAACACTCCAGACTAGAAAACATCTGCTTTTCTAGGTCTGCAGACCTGCTGGTGATCAGCTAGTCAAGTTTACTGATGCAGATAAATATAACGGTAGTGCTTCACAGTAAAACACAGTTTATCAATTTAAAAATCACAAAAATGAAAATAATAAAGTAAATCAGACGTAAAAGACAGTAAAAGTGTGAAAGTATATATGATAGTAGAGGTTTCCTGAATTCATTTTCATTTGTCTCACATCGCCATGGACAGATTTCTATCAGTTCTTCTGTACAAAGTTGTTTCATTTTATTGACGTTTTTAGGTATTTACTGATGGACTACATTTTTCTGGGATGATTGACAGCCATCTTTCATGAATAATCTGTTTCACTGCAGACTATTGAGCTCCACATAGCTTGCAAATGGTCTCATAACACTTTTTCCAGATTCATGCGCTGCATGAATGTGCTTCTCTGAGACGTTTGCTGATGTCATTCCCCCTTGGCATTGTGTTAATACACACCTGAACATTCCAAACATCTATTTTTACTAGAAGTCTGAAAATCTGCTGGTGATCAGATGATGGATATGATTTACCTTTTTTTGTCTGTTTTTTTTACACAGCTTTGAAAAAAAATGGAAAAATGAGGAAAAGAGGGGATTCAAACTTTTGCACGGCTGTATGTAGCTGTGACATGAAAATATCAATGTTTGAAAATATTGATGTGTCAGGAAGGAAAGCAGAGCTGTGTCTAAAAGTGTGTCTATAAATGAAACATTCTATTTCTTTAAGTGTCTCCTAAATTACTCCAGAAGGTTGTTTTCTTTTTAAATTAATAATAATATTTTATTAACAGTTTTAGATAATGAACAAATAAACAACAACAACACATCAAAGAATATTGTAAGACAAATGCAAGTGGAGGCTGGGGCATACCATACCATACCATACCATACCATACCATACCATACCATACCATACCATACCATACCATACCATACCATACCA
>JBAMYA010042417.1:0-14446 GCA_037176975.1 Arrhamphus sclerolepis
CCCCCCCCCCCCCCCCCCCCCCCCCCCCCCCCCCCCCCCCCCCCCCCCCCCCCCCCCCCCCCCCCCACACAAAGCAAGTAAGATCATGAAAAGAAAAACAAGCAGTGTCCCTCTTTTTTCCACCATTTGCAGTCACATTCATTTCTACCTGAACTTGGGCAGCGGCGTCTGAAGTCTTCTTTTGTGAGCAGACACAAGGCTCTGCCATTCATCTCAAAACGTCCCTTCTCCGACCGTTGCAGTGAGTACTCTTTCTGAGCCCAATGGAGCCAGTGGGCAACATCCTCCTTGTCCCACAGAGATGGGTTTATTCCTGCAAAACATAGAATTTAAAGACAAATACAGACAGCATGCAACGTGTTCAATAAAAATTGGTAATTACATTTATTTTAAAAAAGACACTATTTGTGTAAGGAAGTGTGGAAAAGTGGTCATCTGACTCACTCAGCCTTCCAGGTAGATGCCACAGGTCCTCGTTGGTGGGAGGAATGGCCAAAGGAGCTTGATTGTTGGGGGGGTGAAGCACACTTGGAGGCAGGTTCACCTGTGTTCCGTTCATTACGGAGGAAATACTATATGCTTTGTTTTCTTGCTGCAACACATCCACACGCATGAACTTTAGTCTGCAACTGCACTAAAAGTTAAAGTTTCAAGTAAACACCAGAAGTTGCACACAGTCAAAAGATTAAGAGCCTTATTTATATGTATATATATATATCTATATATATATATATAGATATATATATATATATATTTAAATATATATATATTATGATGATGAAAACGTAAATAGTTTCCCTGCTTAAATTATATCAGAATAAATGCATTGTTAGAAGATCGGTTTGCGTCCGATAGTTTATCTTACCTTGATCAAAGGTGACGGGGAAGTGCTCGCCATGGAAGTGTCCCTTGTCTATTCGACTGCGCTAAACATGGGGAAAAGAAAAAAAATATGATTTCCTCATAAGCTATCCAGTTCGAAAAGTGGATGAAGGAGAAATAATAACCTACGTCATATGTCCCCAAACATAATTTTAAACGAAAACGGGATATTATCTAGGAAAAACCATAGACTTTCTTTTTTCATTCGAGCCTTCCGGGAAATGAAAACGAAAGAAACACAATCCTTGCATGGGGGTGTGACAAAAACAGGCTCTAACAGGAGGAACCAATCGCAGAAAACACTTCCGAAAGCTTTAACTGTCATTTATTAGTCTGCGAGAAAGAAACGCGCACATTATGGACGCGGTCGATAAAAAGCAGTCATTTATCAATTAAATAGGCCCATGAAAGGGGTGAGGGGGAACTTGGGGTGTTAGTCACACTTCAGCTTTAGGCTACATGAATGAAGAACTCTGGTGGGAAGAAATGACAGAAAATTACAGAAGGAGGGTGACGGTAAAGCTGCAGGGGTGCGAACTAGTTAATGACAGCTCCTGAGAGCAGCGCGTGCGCCGATCAAAACACTAAAATAGCTCCTCCTCCTGAATGAAGACACTCAGAGAGCAGCCACAGAGACACAGACAGACTTTCACTTCAGGAGAAAGTAGGTAAGAAGTTTTAACAACGGAAGCGTGACTAATAAGAAAGATAATAAACTCATAAGTGTACTTGTTAGAGCTTAAGTCACTGCAATTCCACTAGTCATGCATATCCCTTTGACTGTATATAGGCTAACTAAGGTTCAGCTTTCTGGTCACGTGACCCTTAGATTTGTACAGAAAGTAGTGAAGTCCGACTCTTTTCGAGGATTCGACTCTTAAGGTTTGCTCCCTTAAAAGAGCCGACTCTAAGGGCTCCCAAATGGCTCTTAGTTTAGTATCATTGAGAGCCTTCTATTTTAGCCTAATTTAGCAATTATGAATTTTTGTTTGTTTGTTTTTTTGTCTGTTGGTAAGCAATTATTCGTTCATTGTTTACACAACCTTATTTTTATGTATTTAAAAAAAAAAAAAAATTCAAGGCAAAATGGGCTTCAAAGGCACTGACAAATGTAAGGGTCACATGACCGGATAGTTCGTCCATAGTTCTTTTCAGTAGGTGGTCCTAAAAGAGCCTTTTCGTGATAGCCTGAGTGAACCTATGCTGGCATTTACAGCACCACACTAAGTCATCCCATCAGCGGGATCTCCAGTCTCAAAATTGTTTTGGTTTCATCATGAAGTGACTGCTGTAGTTAGATGCCTAAGCTACGCTTCATCCTCAGATCCTTCAAGAGCAACTATAGCCAGTCAGTGGTCTACTAATACAATTAACACAAGCACAAGAAAATATATTCTCTTTGCATTACATTGATTTCTGAGCTGTGAATAAAAAAACCTAGCATATCATAGTCATATTGAAAGCACTAAGCAGCTCGAATGATAACAGGAATAGCTAATTGTCACAGTGTCATGGCTGCTCCTCCTCCTCTGCCCAGGTCAGCTTCCCCACTATACCGATCACCAGCCTACACTACAATTCCCAGGATTCACCAGTCACAGTCATCATGGACTGCACCTGTGCCCTCCTTGTTTACCTCATGTGTCCCACCTGCGTCCGTGCCTATTTTAACCCCGTGTTCTCCCAGCATCCTTGTGTGGTCTTGTTTGTTCATGTCACTACATGAGGTCTTGTCCATACTGACTAACTCTTTTTCAGTAGTTCAGTAGTATTATACAGCAAACTTATTATTAAACATCTAGAATCTGATGTCTGCACTTGAGTCCACCTGCTGATTTTCAAACACTTACACACAGCAAACAGAAGATCTGTCTATCAAATAACATCAAATCACATATGGCCAATATTCTTGTAAATGACTGTCTAAGTTGGCATCACAAGCAGTAAAGACACAATGCAACAAGGGAAAAAAAAAATCATTGCCGATCTGGAATCTTGTAACATATATGGGTTATGTGCCAGAAATGTAAAAATGAAACTATATAAGAAATTAAATTAAGCTGAGACAAAACATGAAGCATCTTGGGTTTATACTGTATGTAGTGACATTAAAGTCAAATGAAATGGAGGAATTGCTGCCTTCTTTGATTAGTTTTCCATTTTGTCCCTGCCTTTATCATTATTATTATTACTATTGTTGTTGTTGTTAGAGGTTGGACATAAAAATGCCAGTATTTTGTCTATTTCTCAAGTGATGTGGGCAAAAAACATCGGGGAACAGTTGGGCAACCCTACACGATCAGTGGCAGGTTGGTTGGTCAGCAAGTTCCTTAAAGTTCGTAACCAGGTCCTTGAGGAGAATGCTGTGCAGCTGTGTGGCATCCAGCCAGGAGACGTGGTGCTGGAGCTTGGTCATGGCCCAGGTCTGGGTCTGCAGTCAGCAGCCAAACTGCTCACTGAGGGCCACCTTATTGGGGTGGATTACTCTCAGTACATGCATCAGGTAAAGTATAAATATTTGCAGAAGAAAATGAAATAGTCAATATTCTTTTCATGTTTTACATTTCAGTGTTTATAAGAAAATGTTGCACAAAAACTTTCCCAAAAAGCCCCTGAAACACAAAGCCAGCAACACACTGTAAACAATCTGTAAAGAATATAAATGAGGTTAAAAGGAAGAAAAAAAGAACCTGAGAAGTTTGAAGCTAAGAAAAAAAAAAATCTAATTTTTTTCTAAAGAGGGAGCACAACTCACTTTCATAAAATGGATCATTTATTTTTCTACTGTGGCAGATGGCAAAAGAACGAATGAAGGAATTTATAGCTACCGGCAGAGTCACCCTACACCACTGCGACGTAGCTGCAATGCCTCTGGCCGACAGCACCGTGGATAAAGTCTTTCATTGTAACTGTTACTACTTCTGGCCTGACCTAAAGAAAGGAGCCACAGAAATACACCGCGTTATGAAACCAGGTAATGCTCTAACAGCAAGACAGACTATTCTCGAGATGCATTCATTCTCCAAAGCAAAAACTGCCACAAACAGTGTTTCAGTAATAATTTTTTTAACCCATCTAGGAGCCTTGATGGTGACCACCCTAAGGGTTTCCAATGTGGCTGCTGTAGCAAAGCGATTGATGCCAGGGGAAAACTGGCGCCCAGAGGCTTATATGTCTGCTCTGAGAGACTCTGGCTTCACGAAAGTCAGAATGGAAGACAGACAGTTCAAGAATATAACTTTTCAGGCTATTTTTGCCACTGCATTGAAATGATATTATGTTTATTCTGTCTTACTACTTTTTTCCCTCCCTTATGTTTGAGGGTGGGGTTGATAAATATTCCTTTGACATAATTCATTAAAATTCAGAACACTATTCCATTCTGTTTTGGAGCTGCATTCATTGTTTAAATATGTCAGTTTTAATCTTCTAAGTATCAGTTTCACATTGTAGAAAATGTGAGAAATGTCAGTAAATCACAAGTCAAAATTTTTTGTTTAATTTTTTACTTTGTTGCGATTATTTAAGAATAGAACTTAGTAGATTGTTGTTTATTCTTCTTAATATGATACTGCTGAAAGACAAAAAAATTATATTTGTGACTAATTAAAACTTTGTATGATTAAAGCACGGGCTGAGATACTTGTAAGCAGCTTCATCAAATAAAAAAAAAGGGAATAAAAAAAAAAAAGCCTTCCATAATAAACAACATATTTGTGGTAACATCTTTGTTATGGCAAAATAACTTCACTACACATACGACAGATTATAAGCTACTTTACAGCTTAGCTGGGCTGTATCTTAACTATTTTACTGTATGGTGTACGTAGTGTGATATCATGCGGTAACACCTGTGCCAGTGTTCTTTAGTATTCACCAGGAGACAAAACAGTCAAATTACTGAAGTAATTTCTGTAGTCAAACTTCTTCTGACTCCATAGTTGTAGGGTGTATCAGTGACGGGCAAGAAACTGAGGTCAGAGAACTGGTGGACCGATTTACGGCATGTTGTGGAAACAATCATCTCATCTTCAGTGTGAACAGAACAAAGGAGATTATTGTGGATTTTAGGAGAACCAGGTATGTGTCAAAAAGTATTTCCATCATGAGAGAAGAAGTGGAGGAGTACAAATACAGTTCAGTGTTCACCTGGACAACAGACTGGATTGGAGATACAACACTGATGCTGTTTATAAGATGGGACAGAGCAGATTTTACTTACAGTATGGAGGAAGCTTAGGTCCATAAGTATTTGCAGATGTTGCATATCTCATATAAGTCTGTAGTGGAGCGTTCAATCCTATCTGCAGTCGTTTGTCGGGCAGCATCAGAGCCAGTGACTTAAAGACACTGAACACACTAATAAAGAAGGCTGGCTCTGCTCCGAAGACTGTTGCCGAGCCTGGACACAACACAGTGATTCAGTGTCTTTAGTCGTAGACTTCTTCAGATCTGCTGCAACACAGACCAGGTGGTGGTTAAAGGTGCCTTTTAATTCATTCAGAACAGACCACAGTGGACAGTTTATTTTAAGTCATGTTCATTACTCGATATCTGTCGTCAATGGGGCTCTGTCTTTGAAGGGAGTTTCTCAGTAACCAGAAGCTTCGTGGAGACTCGGCCAGGCGGAGTGACACCTGGTTCAGTGCTGAAATAGGCTCTCTCTGCAGCCACATCCCCCCGTCAAACACGCCACTCCACGCCAAAACAGAGAACTGAAAGTGAAATCTCTTAACATTTAAAAAAAGAAAGAAAAATGGACAGTTTTTTTAAGGACAGGAAAGGATCAGTGTCACTTTTTAATAAGTGAATGTTATTTTCACATCAATGTTTGCATTTTATGTTTCAGTGAAAAAAAAAATCCATTTCAATCCTTTTTTCAGTATCAAAAAAAAGCATTTTAAAGTTATTATTTTCAGTTAAAGTTTTGTTTTTCAGTGCCAATTTTGATTTCAGCACCAAAATAAGCTCTCATTATTTTAGCCCCATATTCTATTCATAAAGTTCTGTGATTAAACAATACTAGAAACTCAACGGTAGATGGCGGTCGCGTGTATGTTAAAATCACATCCTATAAATCAGTAGGAAGAAGAACGGTGTTGATGACGTATGAGGATAGCGGGAAATAGAAAACAAAACAGTCGGAGAAAAGTTGAAATTTGAACGCTTGTCATCGACTACAAGGTAATTCATAGTTTGAAGGAACTAAGTGAAATTGATGTTGTATCGTGAAAATATGGTTTCAGTGTTATAATGTTATTTAATTTAGAAGATTTAGAGCCATATTTTAAAGGTTTGCAACAACGAGGAGGCCAACGCTAACTGTTTAAACTGACAGCTTTTACTTGTTCACTCTTAACTGCAACGCTTTGCATGTATATTGCTAACAGCTTTCAGATATGTTTGTTTAGCAAAATAAAATAAGTCGACTTACTTTATTTTCTGCTTCAAGAATGCAGAGAGCTTCCCGTTTGAAGCGTGAGCTCCAGATGCTGAGCACCGAGCCCCCTCCAGGGATAACATGCTGGCAGACCGAGGATCGTATCGACGACCTCCGTGCGCGTGAGTGTTGTGTCACGCACTCTTATATCAATCTATGAATACACCTGAAACTTAAGAAATGAGGACGGGAGCAGATCAGATTACCGGAGTTCACATGGGTATCAGTTTATTATTAGTGGACGGTTACCAAGTGAAAGTAGATCAGCATGTTAGACCCATGACACAGTTTTCAAAGGTACTTGGACCTTTTGTTTTGCTACTTAAAATTTAGCTCTGGTTCATCTTTGAGATTCTCTGTAAGTTCACATGAGGGCTGGAAAACATGACCAGAAATCTATATCACAATATATTTCTTAATCTTAATCTTTGATTTTAAGACGTAATTCCATTATCAATGATAATGCTATAAAAACCTGTCAAGAATGGAAAGTTGTCCTAGAACATTTTTGATGAATTGCCCAGACTTGGAGTGAGGGCTTGGTATATTTAAAAATATTCCTTTTAGAGTAGCTTTTCAACTGGCAGAACTCCAAACTAATAGTTGAGCTTATTAACAGCAGAAACCTTGTTAGCGATATGTTGCACACAAAAATAAAACGATACTAAAATAAATCTCTTATTAATCACAATTGAAGTCACATGTTCAGTGAATCAAGATATTGATTCTTAGGTTGTATTGCCCAGCCCTACTCTAAAGTTAGTTTCTCAGGTTGTGCCAAGTGCCTGAAACTGTGATGTTTATCTTTATTCATAACTTTTATGATATCATTTTCTGTAAATTTGTTTGGGTTTCATTATTCTTGCATTGGTTTGCTTCCCCTAACAGAAATAGTTGGTGGTGCAGGAACTCCTTATGAAGGAGGACTCTTCTCCCTGGTGGTCAAAATTCCAGAGAGGTATTTCTTCTCTGAGGCTCAACATTGATGTGTCTCATTCACCCATTTGCTAGTTACATGGCATCATTTCATGAACTTGTACTGAATAGACTTTTTCCCTCCCTTAGGTACCCATTTGAACCTCCAAAAATTCAATTTTTGACCCCAATCTACCACCCAAACATTGACAACTCAGGACGTATCTGTCATGATGCTCTCAAACTGCCACCAAAGGTTGTGGAAGATTTCATGCAAAAAATTCTTTGTTTCATGCAAATTGCCTGTTCTTCTATGACTTATAGGTATAATCAGGTATAAAGTTTCTAAAAAATGTTTTACATTTTTCAGGGTGCCTGGAAACCATCTCTAAACATCTCCACAGTTCTCACCTCTATTCAACTGCTCATGGCTGAACCCAATCCAGATGACCCACTTATGGCTGATATAGTGAGTCACAAGCTATCTTTTATTGACGCACACAGCTCAGGCTGTCTAATTATATTAACTTAAATAATTAATCACACTTTGGCGGTTGATTTATTTTTAAATGACTTTTGATACTTGTATGAGAATGAGATGAAAGAACATCATCAAAACTAGTTTTTAAAGAGAAGAATGATCAAGAACTCAGCTATTCTTAAAACAGATAAACTTCACAACAGGGAAAGAACTAAAGACCTGCTTTTGACTTGAAATATTTTCTTTTTTGTGACACCAAATAAACTCATATTTTCTTGAACTGTTAAATTTAAACCCTGAATTGTTTTTGCACCCTTTACCAAAAAGAAATCATCCTCTTACAGTTCTGAAACTTCAGTAGTGAACATTCATGTTATTAATTGATTGTATGGTTTTTCTGCTCTTTCTCCTCTCTTTATGCATTTAACCATCATCATCCATTATCCTTTTTTAATGCAGTCATCAGAGTTCAAATACAACAAACACCTCTTCATGGAGAAGGCCAGAAAGTGGACACAAGAGCATGCAGTTCAGAAGAACACTGTAAGTATAGTTCGAGAAGGGGTTTTGAATATTTTTATAGTGAGTAAAGGTGGTGACGGAAAATTTGGAAGACCAGGATGAATTTTGAAAGCATGTAACCTGAAATGCATAGCTTTTTCTTTCTAACCTCCATCAAAAATCACACTCCCACAACATGTGAAAACTCTTTTACAGTCAGAAAAAAATCGACTTCCTTTGCAAGGGTGGCAAAGTCGACTGACCAACTAACTGACTGATTGACAGTGGATAACCAATTATTGTTAATTAGTAATTATCCACCCAAGTATTTTAATCCTTAGTTAACAAGTACCCCTAGATCCAAAGGCGGATGCAGAGATTTTTCAAGCCATTTCAATCTGCTCTATAAACTCAGGAAGGTGTCCAAAATAATATTGGCTTGTTGTGTCCTGAACAACGTGGCCACAGATTAGGTCTCCCAGTGTCAGAGGCCCTTAGTGCACTGGAAGCTACTTGAATGTGTCAGCAACTGAAATTGAATTATACAGTAAGTTGTTTAATTTGAACAACACAGGTAGCTACTTAAGTAAGTGATAACATTCTATCTATCTATCTATCTAAAAGATGAACATTTTTCCTTGAGTGGAAAAAAAAGGAGGAGGAAAAAACACTCTGAATAAGTCGTTTGTCAGATTGATTGTATAGGTACTACATAAAGAGTACAAGATTTGTCGGCCAAACTTTAATTTTAAGGAAATTTCAAGCCAACCACCCAGGTATCCATTATATACGGCTGCTTATTACTATTTAGGATCAGGAGAGTTTGCTAGCACTTAACCCAGGTCCCTTCAGGTGTAAAGCAGGAGTACACTGTGGTTTCTTAAAATATCCATTAAAAACAATCAATCCCTTGGCTGCCATAATAACACATAATACAACAATATTATAACCTTGCCTCCTAGTTTGCTATTGGACCACTAACTTCTATCTGGATGCTGCCACTGTGTTTTTCAATGTGATTCCTGACAGAGGTTTTCCTACATAATAGCAATGCAGTTACCTCCAGCAGAGATTTTCCTAATATGGATAAATGCATTTATTTATTTGTCTCCTGATGCTTCCTGTATAATCAGTCATGGGAAGTGGAGCTCCAGAGGTAGGCCGGGCAGTTCTTGCAACCCTCAGCTGCCAGTTAGCTTGATTAAGCAGGCAGCCTACATACATAGGCTATAGTCCTCCCACAGCAGCTTCTTGGTTTTACTGGTGTTGAACAAGAGATTGTTGTCAGGCAGTCCACCTCCTCGGTGTTGGCCAGCTCTTTGTTATCCTTGATGAGTCCAGTCACCAATAATCTGTAAACTTGATTATGGTGTTAGAACCATGTACAGGCTTGCAGTTGTGGGTGAAGAAGGAGTAAAGAAAGGGAGTTAGCACACAGAATGTGATACTTTGGTACTGATGGTAAGTGATAAAGGAGCAGTGGTGTTGTAACTGAACATGCTGGAACCTTTTGGTCAGAAAGTCCAGTAGCCAGTTGGAAAGTGATGTGCTGTTACTCAGGTCTCCAAGTTTGGTGATTAACTAATACGGGATGATGGTGATGAGCACCATTCTGGCATATGAGTCTTTATTGTCCAAGTACAAGAGGATCAACTGCAGTGCTGTGGAAACTGTGTGCTCTGTGGTGAAGGTCCAGGACAACAGGGTTTGTTTATTTTCTTTTTTTTAAAAAAAAAAGAAAAAATGGAAGTATCTCATACTATTGCAACATTGTGGACCTTTATCTCAGCTTACAAAGACATAAAACTAAAGCTTCTGGAAGTCTTGTTTGGAAGTGTTAACAACCTGTTGGCCGAAGAAGAAATTCACTCAATCATAAATTGGCATAGTTCTCTGTAATGTCACATCAGCAGAATGGTATATGAATTTATCATATGTTAAAGGAAGAAACATTTCCTGTAGAAAGAGGAAAAAAGCCAGTAATAGTAATAGACCGCTAACACTTTGAGTCAGTTTTGAATCATGGGCTCGACAGTCTGAATCAAGTCATGTGACCCCTAAATATTCACCGTCCTATTCTTCAGTTGGTGACTTAATTTGTTACTACTCGAGCCTGTTTGAGCTGCAGCTCTGGATTTTCAAATCATGGTATTATGTGTAATTTCTTATTTAGCCCACAAGGTTGTGCTGTGCTTCTTGTCCAGATGTATGCAGCACATTTCTTGCAAATGGGAAGAGCAGTGATTGTTCAAAAAACTTTTATTTGTCTGTTTAGGGAGCTGGAGAGGACAAAGAAAATGTACTGGACCAGAAAGCATCTTCCCGAAAAAGAGAGGCACCCAGTGTCCAGCAAGACACAAAAGAACCAGCAAAACGGACCTGTTTATAGTCTTCACACCTGTCAGCTTTTAGATTGTGATTCTATTTTTTTTTTTTTTTATTTTGTGCCAATGCCGTCCTCAATTTACTACAAATATAAACGCTTTGATGGACATAAAATGTACATATAATTTTGTTTGTGATATTAAAAGTATATCATATTTCCCGCAGTGCCTTGATTCATTGTGTCGTGTGGGGGGTGTGGTTTTGAATAATATAAGGCGCTGTCAAGCGGTATGTCCAGTATGAAGATAGTTTTATTCAAAGATATGCTTATCAGTCGTATACAAAGTATGTACAATCTAGATGGTCCAAGTTTTTCTTTTTCCAAACTAAGATTTCATTAACATATAAATTTATATATTTGCTGTTTATGAAAAGGAGACAAACATCAAAGGGCTGTAGTGGGTCCATCATGCTAGGTCAGAGGTAGTTACATTATATGTACGCATGTGTGTGTATTTTTGTATGTGTATGTGTGTGTGTTGCTAGCCTACTTTAAAGTCTTAAGAAACATAGCTGCACCCATTCTTCATAAGTGTCATTTGTTGAGAGAAGCATAATTGAGACCAAACCATGTGAAAATGTATATGCGGCCCATTTCCTGTTGCACTTTACTGCCACCATAATAATTTTTATTTTAACTATTGTATTAAACAACTGTAAATTACTATATCTGGCAGTAATGTTGCTGTGGATGAAAAACTGATAGCTTACATTGGAAAAATAGTCTGGGATGTTTCACCATAAATCCTCATTGCTATTTTTCTTTTCTTTCCCCCATTTTTTGTTAAAAAAAAAAAAAGCAAAAAACTTTAGCAATAGAATTGCATTTAGAAATACCTCAACTTGATTTTGAACAAAATAATATTGGATTAAGTTGTATTTTTCACGGTCACATTTCAGTATAAACATTTACTCCTCCGAGTAAACCATTGATTTGTCTGATGCTTACATTGCCCTTGTAATTGACAGCTTTTGGCTTTTCTCTTGTCATTTAAGTCCATGGTTGACTCAGGTCAACTGGATATCTTTGACGTTGTCCTTTGTTTCAACAGTACTGACATTTCCTGAAAAGTCTTTTCTGTGGAAGCAACTTTTAGTCCCTCTTGCCATTTGCAGAGGCTCTTCGTTGTTTTCTCGTCAACTTGTTGATAGTTCTCAACAACTTCTAGACCAACAGCCCAGAAATGGTCCTGCAGCAGTGTGATGATGGTCCTTAAATGTCCATAGTATCCCACAGTTTCAGACAGCTTGCTTGTTTGCTCACGGGTGAGAAGTGAGTCATCATAGCCCTGTACAGAAGGCAAAGTTGTATGAACTGCATCTTCAGTCAGTGTCAAGGTCCATCATTCTGTTACTCTGTCCCTGTCTCTGGCAGTGAGAGTGGGTATTTGACAAGGAATGAGCAGAACAGAGGAACAGTGAGAAAATCTGATTGCATCTGATTGCATCTGGGGAGAAGACCCCCCACTGCACATGGTCTCAGCATCGTTGAATGACATCTGTGTTGCTGAATCCGAGCAGGAGCTCTTCTCTGTTTCCACAGAAACCAATGAGTCCAGGGTGCGGTCTCGGCGCAGCTGTGGACGTACTTTGGGGCGGGGCCAAAAGAAAAAGTGAGAAAGGTCTCTTGTGAAAAGTAGGAAGAGGAGAGGGTTAAGACAGGCAGGCAAGGGCTGAAGGAGCAGGAGAACTGATTTCAGGACCTCCTCTCCCAAAGAGAGAAGACCCAGAAGTGAACAAAGGGAGAGGAAAGCCACTGGTACATACAGGAGACCGTTAGTGAATATTAGCCAGGCAACATGTTTGATCATAGCACAGTCCCACAAGCCTTCACATTCACCCCTAAGTAACTCCCAATAAAGGCGGATGTATGAACCTGTCACTATAAGTAAGCACAGAGTATTCATCATAATGAGTGCCAAAGGAAAACCCAGGGAGGATGGCAGGCGAGAAGATGGTGGTGGCAAGGGTGAGGGAAGGCAGAAGGGTGAAGACCCATATTCTCCGACTCCTACTAGTGGGAGGGAAGCAAGTGTGAAGGACAGAGTGAGGCAGAAAAACGCACATGTGCGTACGCTCCCAAGGGATGGGGATTTTCCATAAAAGCGGGCACATGTCACACTCACACCACACTGCACAGCTGCAAGAGTCAGCAGCAACACACTTGCTTCAGATGCAAACACCCAAACCCAGCCTGTCGCCTGACAACCAGGACCCCCCTCCCAGCGGGCTCCATGATGACTGAATTCTCCCAGAGTGAGAGCATCTACGAGGGCCAGGGTGCACGTACACACACCCGTCAAAAGATTGGAAGCACCCATGCAAGCCACAGTGAAGCGAAGCGGTGACAAATTTCCTGATGATCCAAACAGGGACAGGAGCATGATGGAGTTCCCCAACAGAGAAACCAGGGAGATGGACCACAAGCCAATGCGAACTAGCCAACTGCCCAACAGAGAGTCACAAGGACGGAAAGGACCTGCAACAATGGAAACACAGAAGTCATGAGCTCAAAATGGAAGTCTCATTAGTGAATTTATACTTAAGTCACTAAAGATGTAAAATGAGTTACCAGGTATGGGTGTGCATTGGACACTGGTCTGCAGTTTGGAATCTTCTATTTCAAGCTGGAAATCCTCCAGATCAGGGTCATCTGAAAGATAACATTGTAAGATCAGAATTTTGAGAATCAGCCTTCTTGACCAGCATGTTGTGTAAGCATGTATTTGACTTTCAGTCAGAAAAACAGACCATTTACTCTGTGTATGCGTGGACCTAAATATTGTGATTTTCTAATAGGAAATTCAATTTGCCCCACATTCTTTTTCAGTGACAGGTGAATATTTCATGTCGATTAATGGTACTTCTAAAAACCTTTATTACCATGGCATGTTTACATATTCCTTGTAGTGGAATAAATTGTAATCAGATATGTCAAGTTCTAATTGTTCCTTGTTATAGTTACATTGTTGTGTACAGTAATTTGTTTTACATTTTAGTGGTGTATCAGACTAATTTAGCTTCATTTGTGCTCATTTGTACGGCAGCCACAGGAATGGGTAATACCGACATCATGGAAGTTTGTGTCAGGGGCCAAGAAACAGTGGTTTTAGCGAGACTTTGGCATGTTTTAAGCTGAGAAATGAGCATAAACATATAGGGCTCTGATTTCCATCCATCACATTCTGGATGTGTAATACTACTGAATGTATGACTTCACAGTTAATTTAAGCTTGTGCTCTCTTACAGTGTGAGTCAGCATGGATGGGGTACATAGGCACAGTCCTCTTGTGCAGGTCTTCATGAGTGTTGCTCTGCTCTGCATCCCACTGGCTGGCGGGCTTGTAGCTGTCACAGGATGCATATATACAACACTGGTAGGCATAAGGCATCTCTATCACCCTGTACCAAACAAAGGGGAAGAACACTTTTAACAAAAGACCAGAGAAAACAAATCCACAACGGATGGTATAAATTAAATGAGCAAGAAAGAAAACTTAGAAAAAGACTTATTCCATTTTTTTTTATTACATTATCTTCATTTCAGTATTTAGTTGATATATTTGCTATTATCTCCATGTTTTTGAAGTGTACTTATTAGCATACTTGTATATAATCTTCAAGTACACATGGGCCTTTCTGAGGACTGGGTCATCTTAATTTGATGAGCAAGGCTTTATACAAAGCTTTCCTTTGAAATTGCTCTCTGCCAGGGCTTCCAACACGGACATTGTTTCACCGTACTACTTCTATTGCACCTTGATCACATGCCATCCTCAGTGCCTTTGAAGCTCACTCTTCATGTTTACTTCGCTGTGCTTTTTCAGACCCTCAGGGGTCCA
>JBAMYA010042418.1:0-14444 GCA_037176975.1 Arrhamphus sclerolepis
CTTTCAAAGAAAATATAAGAAAATATAATATAATATAATATAATATAATATAATATAATATAATATAATATAATATAATATAAGAAAATGTCTTCAGCTTCTATGAACATTTAAGGACTTCTTAAGCTCCTCTCAGACATAACAGACTATAGGTGAGCAGTCATTAGCTGTTATGAGATTCTTGGCTTCTGTGTTCAGTGTTAAAGATTTATCTTTCCTGTGAATCACTGAACTAATATTTTGTTAATGCAGCCTCGAGAGCACAAGCCAGTGTCTTTTTGAGCCGATCCCAACTCCAGATAAATGCAGAGGGTCGTGTCAGGAAGGGCACCTAACATAAAACCTATGCAAAACTAATCATGTGAATCACAAGACCCATGAAACCCATACTGGATTAGTCAAGACCAGGGTTAACTATGAACAACATTGGCACTGTAGACCTACAGGGGGTCAAATGAAATTAGGATATTGTCGGTCGAGGAATGAGAGGAGGAAGGCGTGACAGATGGTGGTAGACTTTGCATATAGGATGGTAATAGCTGTAGTGAATACTTTCTTCCAGAAGAGGAGGGAACATAGGGTGACTTAAACAGGTAGAGGTAGGAGCACACAAGTGAAGTACATCTAGTGTAGACGATATAACCTGAAGGAGATCAATGACTGCAAAGTTGTTTCTGAGTATAGCCAGACAGGACAGGATGGTGTGGAGGAAGACTCTGGTGGTGAGGAAGATGAAGAGGACAAAGTGGTGGAAGTTGAAAAAGGTAGAGTGTCGTGTGGTTTTCAGAGATATGAGACAGGCGCTGGGTGGTCAGGAGGTACTTCCAGATGACTGGAAAACTACAGCTAATATGATCAGGGACACAGGTAAGTACTTGGTGTGTCATATGGTAGGAAAGGAGACTCATTCCGAAGAGCAGGAGTATGTACAGAGAAAGAGATGAGCTAAGAAGAAGTGAGGCTCTGGGGGGACTGAAGAGAATTAACAGGAGTACAGGGGCATGCAGATGTCTTCTAATTGTTAGAAGACGCCTACGTGAGACCCCAGGTAATTATGATCATTCTGGTGCTGACCATTGGCTGAGCGTTTGTAATTTTGAACTTTTTCCTTTCGAATGGTAGTTTTGCTGTTGAAAAAAAAAAAAAAAAATCTCTGCACTGGTCTGTATTGTAGTAAACCTGAAAGAGGCTCTGACTGATGAAACTCTGGTTCATCACTGTGCTGTGTGGATGTGCAATATAGCATTGTGCTTTGCAACTTACACAACATTCTTCTCTGTGGAATCAGCTCCAGAGCAGTCCTAACTCTCTTTACCATTTTGGTAAGATTCTTTGAGTCAGTCGGCCCATCCACACAGTCAGTTTGTTCCTTTATGTACCTTTGTACCTTTATTCCATCTTTCTGTGCTGAATGCACAGAAGAGGAAAGGCTTGACATTTTGTTCTGCTGCTGTTCAGTCTCTGTTCCACCTTATGAAGTATTAAGAGATGTGTATTGGTAGCAAAATGAATGCTGTACGATGCTGTCAGAATACCAAGCAAAAAAAAACTAAAATAAAAAACTTCAGAACATTGCAACAAAAGGGACAAAGCAAAATGTGTTGCAGAAAAATGCAATCTTGTTTGCTACCACAATGGTCAGAGAGGCAGAGGTTGACTGGACTGACTGCATTACTAACTTTGTAACTAAACTAGCCACTGGGTGAACTCTGTTCCTTAGCAACCATGAGGAACCTCCATCTTCTGAGTCTGAGGTGGTGTCTCCCTCCAGCAGCAGTGGAAACACTGCAAATGCCAGCAATGACTGCAAAACTGAGGCCAGCACTGTTGAGTCCCAAAGGAACAACCAGGCACAACTTTTGATTTATGCTGGCATTTATTCAGCACCAATTATTCAGCACCAACTGAATAAAGTGGCCAGAGACTTGTTGCTATACATATTTCTGACAGTAATTACTTGCACCTTTTTGGGATTATGGCTAATGCAACAACTGGAGAATGGAAGCGGACTAAAGAGAAGATCTCCAGTGCATCTTCAAATCACAATCTCTATTGCGGAATAAAGTGACCTCATGTATTCACAACAAAATCCCCCTTTCTGATGGGAAAGGACTGTACTGAAAAGCCGCCATATGTACCAAGTCTACTTCTATCATTTCCTCTGATTACACTTAAATGTTTAAATGAGTGCTGAAACCTTTTGAAACCTGAACCTCAAAACTACATTCTGAGTTCATGATGTGACAGTTAGCATGGTCTTTTATTACTGTCTATAAATATTTTAGAAAAACAGAATGATAATGGATATTCATTATGCAATTTTATCCAAGTGTGCTGAGTTACTTCTTTGAGCCAGCAAGAAACAGAACCATATTGATGACCATGTGGTTTCAGCCAACAGCCTTTTAAAATTAACTATTGATCCTCTCTGGCAATTATTTTAAAGGAACCTTAGAAAGAGAACTTGTTTTAATAGGAATGCAGATTGTAGACAACATAAATCCAGGCTATTGTGCCAGCAAAAAGAAATACTGAAGGTATCTGCGTAAATCCCATTCAGAAATGCATGACAGAGACTAACTTGGTGCCTCTGAAATCTGGTCTAATCTAGTTTTACTTCACTAAAACAGTGTCTCAAAAATGATGACACACTTCATTAAGTCAATCAAAATTTCTCTGTAACATTTCAAATACAAAAGAACCTCATCAAAATGCATCCCTCCTCACATTAATCATATTTTGTACTTGTATATTGAGGAGGCTAAGCATGAAAAACCATTTCATCTTTCTTCGGGTTGCAGAAATTGTAAAATATCAATCCAAAGTGTAAAAGAAAATACATATAACTGTGTACACTGGCAGAAAAAGTAGGCTGTGGTCTTGTACAATCACAGTGAAAGTAAAAGTCTGCACACCGACACAATACAAAAAAGTAGATACTTTTCAAATATGAAAAGGTTCTAATTGTTACATGTGTAGTAATATGTGAGAACAATGAAAGACTCTGTGACACCACTTCTTTAAAAGTGAGAATTCAAATGAATTGACCTATCGCAAGCCCTGCCCCTCTTGGTTACTGTTGCTAGGTCCGACATGCCGCTTGGACTTGCATGGCGATCTCACTGTCTCTGACTGCACTCCCAGGAGAAATATTTGCCGATTTTTGGAGGAATAAAGCAAATATTTCAGATAGGAGCAGACAGAAAGGCTTGCAGTATGCATGTGAAGGATATATTCAAGATATATTCTAGATGTTTCTCACTCTGCAACAAAATAATGATGAAATACGGATAAAAACAGAAGCTAAAACTAACAGATCGCAGAGCAAGAGTGAACCACCGCACCACCTGGTGATCAAGACAGAGGACCACAAAACAAAGGAGCAACACTGTTCCTGTAAAGCTGGGTAGGTGTCCATTCACTACTATAATTATTAAAAAGCAAAAGCAGGAGGCCTAGATAACGTAACATGGAGCAGGTTGGCTAGTTTTAGTTGTTTTTTTTTTTCATTTTGGGTTTACTAGCTGGTATCTGCTGGCAGTATGATATAATGCTACAGTTATCAATCATATTTACTTACCTTGGAGCAGACAAAACTGTGCTTGTTGATATTCGAGGTGTCTAACTGGGGTCGAGACTGTCCACAAAGTTTAATCCACAGTCTACACTTTTCGGGGTTTGATTTCAGTTTTGAGAAGGGAAAAAAAAAACAAAAAAAAAAACACCACCTTCCAACCTTTCAGTGTAACGCAAGTCACTGCTGCGAGTGCTCCAGGCACAACGTTCAGCCATAATTATATTTAAAATTAAAAAAAGAAATAAATAAACAATGTCCAAACCAGCTCAAAATGAAGAAAGTTTGCCATGTTTCTACTAAAGTTAACGGGGCTTTTTCCTGAAGTTGTCGGACTTGCGGTGGGAGCCCTGTTCTATGTTGTGCTGTGATTAGCCAGTCTGTGTTTTGGGGGTGGGTGCTTGCGATAGGTCAATTGCAACCAACATTCTGAAAGTCTAGATGTGGTATAAAATGTACATAACATGTGAATAAAAAAGGAATCCAATGATTTTAAGATCTTTTTTCCTGAAAAATAATGTGAAGACAGTAATGCATTTCAGAAAAATCACTGTTCTTGGGAAAAGGTTGAAAATCAGTACTTAACACCTATAATATTTGGGCCCTTGGGTGGTGGAATTAAAAACGGGAATTCTTCTGTATAGAAAAATGTCTACACTAGCTCAGAAATTACGAACAGTTCAACGTACCAAATCAATTCTGAAGAAAATAGGGGTTAACAAAATTTTTAAATCATTGCAAGCTGTTTTTTATTGACATTTTACTTATCCAAAACTAGATTATGAGCTCCAGAGCTTTGGTTGCAGATAAGAATGAATAGTCTATTTGTTTTCAGGGGGTTTGTGATTGTATGGCATGTGGAACCAGTGTGGCCTACACCTGCATCATCAAACAAGTGTGATTTACTCAAACGCAAAGTTGAACGAGTGAGATTCACAGGAGCATGTTCAAATAAGTGTGGTTCAAACATGGGAAACTTGAGAGCAAGAGTCATTCATGTGTGTGAGATCAACTGAAGACAGCCCAACGCAAGCATGATGCATGAACATAACTCATGCCAGTGAGAGTTTGACACAAACGGAAGAACTGCAGGTGACGTTCGCAGCTACCAAAGTGTGAGCTCTGAATGTTGTAAGTGGCTGCAACATTCAACATTTATGTAGAAAAAAATAAATGAATGAATATCCAGATATCAAAGCATTCTGGTATAGCCCTGCACTTTAAACTATATTCCAACTTTTTGTTTGGAATTGTGGGTATACTATTAGTTTTTCTAAGCTCCAAACAAACACCAGATGTCAGGTGTTCTTAAGCCTTTAAATTCATATGTACAATAACTTAAAGGTGACACAGAATGCTTGAACAGGGTATTTATCCTTGTTCTGTGATGTGATATATAGACAACAAAATTTTGGTTTCGTCTATAATGCCTCAGAAGTTTCCTAAAAACCTCTCTCCATTTTAAAAGTGTATCTTTGCATCTATTTGGCTTCCTTTTGGGCCTAACTGGTAACCTCAATACGAAATGCAAGCACTTGACACTGATTGGCTGCTTTTGCTGCCACTCAAAAAGGACTTTGGAAAGTGGACAGAGCAACTTTCTACAACTATGGTCAGCGCAAAGAGTTTAGACTTGGCCCAAAAAAATCCGTCCCAATCCGACCCAAGCTTGTGTACCCTCTGTCCTAACCCGACCCGACCACGCCTGAGTTTGGGTTGGGTATCGAGCCGGGCTCTGGCAGATAATTCAAATTCTATTTGCTATGTTGTGATAAATATGCCATAGCTTTATATAACATAAAAATACTCTTTCAAAAAAGGTTATATGCCAGCATATCAACCCAAACCGACCTGACAAAAGTGGTGGGAAATCACGGCCCGATACCCAGCATGAACTTGCGACAGGGCCAGGTCGGATTTGGACAGAGTGGGAGGAGTGAGTGAGATACATTTTACGTCATTTGTATCCGTTGTTCAGATTGGCCCGACTTCTAGAAAACATTTCCATCCATCCATTATCTATACCCGCTATGTCCTGTGCAGGGTCACGGGGGTCTGCTGGAGCCCATCACAGCTCACTTTGGGCGAAAGGCAGGGGTACACCCTGGACACCAGTAGCAAACATTTCTAAAGGAGGAATTTCAATTAAATGGAGATGTTCAGAATGTCTAGGATTTTTCATATGTTTTTGAATGTAGGTAGGTAGGCTATCGTTATTCAACAATGATAAGATAAAAACGGATTTTGATTCTATGTCTCCTTTAAAAATATACAATCCCCATATTTTAAGCACTAAAATTAAAAGCACAAGAAATTAAAAGTAAAAAGCCTTACCTTCCACTCCACTGATACATTTGACTCGGTCACGAACTTCCACATTATATCCCTCAAAGGACATGAAGACACCCTCGGGATGGTAAGGCTCGCGCTGGGCGTACACTTTCGAGTAGCTGTGCTGGAACTCAAAACGGTCATAGCCGTCATACTGAACAACTTTGCCGTACACCTCAAAGTACTTTTCCATCCAACTGAAGGGCAAATAGACCTCTCCACCCTCCCGTCTGCCTTTGATTGTAGACTCGTCATTGATCAGGCAGTCAATCTCCTCATACCTGATTCCACCAACAGCCCCAACAACAGGAGGGGGCTCTGGAGGTTGTGGAGGATGCTGTTGACTGCTGATGCTAGCATCCCCAATCTTAGGACTTGGAACCACAAAGGCAGCCCGGGGTAGGAAGCGTATGGAGGTGTCGCTGGAACAGCGGTTCCAGAGCAGCACGGTGATAAGTGTGAAGAGGGCGCAGATGACAATGAGGGTCTTGTAGTTCACCCGAGCAGCAAGACAGCGCATGGTCACAACGTTCCTGTGTGACACAACCACAAGTGGTAATTTAGTACAATGTACACTGATGACATTTGGTTAAGACACTGAAATTTCATCTTGTAGTCTTTTTGCTTTTTTTTTTTTTTTTAAAATGAGTAACTTTAAAGTCACTTCATTTCAATTAATAAATTAAATTATGTCATTAAATATAATCAAAACAAAATCAACGCTTTGGAAAACAATGAATGATAGTTTTGAAACAACATGAGATGCAAAGTAAAACTGCTCTCTGCTAACCTGCTCATTAATTCATCAACCATTGCACAAACCTGATATGGAACAAGTTTCTCTAAATGTCAAATTGTAACCTATGAGGAGACTGTAGATGGGGATGAGTCAGAGGGCCACGTTGGTACATGCATATTGTTATTAATATTGCATGCGCTGAATTAAAAATCTAAAAAGTGTACTGGCACAAACACCAGTTGTGTCTAATAAAAAATGTTGGCTTGTACTTTGCACGTTTTTGCAAGTCCGTCTCATTTAATAGCAAACAAGAAAATCCTCGACACGTGACAATTTATCATTTTCTTTTTAAAAACATTTTGTTATTCTGTATAGGAGTATGGCTCAAATCGCTTCTCCTTTTCAATATGATGCACAATCTCCTATCGGACACATCTACCATTTAAGGGATAGTTTAAGACTTGTGCTTTCTTTCAGCTGGAACCATTTTGGGTCAAACTTTGGAAAAACCCACAACACTAATATACAGACATAGTATGTGTATTGGGAAGCTGGAAAAGTTTACAATTTCTACAATTCTTTTCTATGATTTAACAAACAGGTTCCTGGTAGTTACTGCTCCTGGCAAGTAAACTATCTCACACATTACCCACCACATGATGGACAGAAGATTTTTGAACTTTACCATAACCACTTAACAAACCATTCCAAATCTTTGAAATAAACCATGCTGAATCCCAACCAGCCAAACGTATGCACTTTCTGACTGTACATGACATCACCTAATTTGCAAGAAGACAGCAGTAAGGATAGCAGTCAGGGAACGTGGCTCAGTGGTAGAGGGTTCAGCCATGAACCTGAAGGTTGGTGGTTTGAGCCCACTCCTGGGTACACCGAAGTGTCCTTCGGGCAAGACACTGAATCCCTGATTGCTCCCAGTTGTCTGGCCAGCGCCGTTGTATGGCAGCTCCGTCGACAACCGAGGTGTGTGTGTGTGTGTGTGAATGCTTACAGTGTAAAGCGCTTTGGCGCTGTAGAAAATACAGATGTAAAGCGCTATATAGGTGCAAGCCAGTTACCGTTTTCCTCCTTCCTCAAAGAAGCAATCTTGTAGGCAAGGTAAACTCCTGATGCATGCCTGTTGTCAATGGCTACAAAACAATCTTCATTTATTTTCTTTTTTTTTTTTTTTTTTTACCTCAACCTCTCTTTTATTTTAGAGCATTGTGTCTGGCCAACAGTCCACATAACATCTTCAGGTCTTGCTGAGCCAAAGCCCAATTACCCTTTCAAAAGGTTTACACCATCACTCATGTCTTGCGTTGACATTTTTTAATGCAGTCCTAAGACTATTCCCTCCATATGGATTCCCAAAAGGTTACCACCACATTATCATTTACACCCTGGATTATATATCCTTCCCATCAAATGTACATATTTCTAGTAGTAATTACTTGGCTGGTTAATATATACTTTTAACGTATCTCAATTGTTCCTTCCTACATCTGAGTTTCTCTGACATTTTCATCAAGCAAAAAAGAGATCAATACGCATTGTTAAGTCTCCTCCTCTGCACTAATTACAGTTTACTGCCCATTGAATTTACTGTTATGGTGATGACAGAAGAGGGAGGGGAAATGTCTTTACTCTCAAAGTTCATTTCAACATCTCATCTTAAATAAGGTACCCCTGAAGGTTGATGCAATTAATGTGCATGAAGTGGGCAAAATGAATCCATTATGTCGATGCAAAGTCAAATTATCGTGCCAGTGACCTCTTGAACAATGTCTCAGATGACTAATCAACAAGGCTGATTAGTAGACTTCTAGAGGGCTTTCAAAAGCAAACATTGAAAGAAGTTCGACATGATAAATGTGGGCTCACTCCATGTGCACACACAAACACACAAAAATACAGTACAAGCCTGAATTTAAAACTGCTGAAAAGGCTTTAGTGTCTCTCTCGCCCTGAATTATTGCCACACATAAAAACTATAACTGATATTTCGAGACACCAGTCTCTGATGCAGCGATGAAACATTGGACTGATAAGAACTCTGACAATGCTGAAAATGTGATGAAGAAGAAGGCTTCGGGACTGCACCCTGAAAGATAAGTAGGACCGCCCCGGTCAAGGAACAGGCTATAAATAATTGGGTCTTTTTATAGCTCTCTGTTGCTGGTGTTGAGCTCTGGCTCAAGGTGGATATACAGGGGCTTAAGCACAGAAGCATGAAGAATATGGTAAAGCTGCCCTCTCACTTGGACACAGTTCATCACCAGCGTAATGGGAATCTTAACACATAAATAGTAATCTCAATAGAAAAGTTAAAAACATACGTAAGCAAATAATGAGAGGAAGTCGTTTATAGATCAGAAATCTTGAATGTTCTGACTAATTATATCTGGAATAAAATTATCAGCACGGGGGCAAGGAGTCTAGTGACCTTGAAGAGAAATATATAATTCACTCATCTAAAACTGAAATTGTATCTGCTGCATACCACATCCTGATATTGTAATATTATTTCAAAACACCTACACTATACCAACCAAATGGCCCCAGCTGCAATTTAAACCAGGAACCTCCTGGCCGTGATGCAACATTCCCATCATCCCTTCATACATGCTTAGTTGACACAGGAAATTAGGTTTAACACTATTATTTATATCCGCTTGACTTGGTTTACACAAATTAAGACATTTGTTAGTCATATCTGCTGCGATGCACCAGTTAATAACAGAGCAAACAAACAACTTTTTGCTCGTTAGGCAGAAAGAGCTGCATTGTCCCTGGTGCATTTTGACCCAGATTTACTTGCATCTATCAGGAGGCTGTACTCACCGAAGGAAAAAAAAAAAAAAGAGCCCAGAAATCACTGGTGTTTCACAAGCGACAAGCAAATAAATGACAGCAGTTGTAAGTTATTGTTTCATGAGTACAAAACCTGTCAGGGAGGATATAAGAGTGGATAGTGAGAGTAAAGAATGCATTGAAGGCTGGACCCTGTCCATCTGATTCATTTATTATATATTTTTTTTAAATCAAAAAGCTATCACACTTATCTTTTAATAATCTTAACAAGGATGTTTATTTAGCACACTGATACCAGCTTGGGAGGTTTTGCCTTGACAGCATTGGTGATGTTGATTTGTAAGGAAAACTGCATCAATATCGTGTATTCATTTTTATAAATGTGGTACAAATGATGTCGACACGTGTTGAGATGCGCTTGAACAGCATTTTTCTTTGGATCAATCAACTTCATTCATAAAGCACTTTAAAAACAACACAGTTAGCTGAAGTACTTCAGTTATCTAAAGAATCTGAAGTACGTCAGTTATCTAAAGACCCCATGTTTGTGTTGTGCACTTCAGCTAACTATGTTGTTTTTAAAGTGATTTATAAAGTTGATTGATCCAAAAAAAAAATAAAAATAGAAAATAAAAAAAAACAGTCCTTAATTAGACCACTGGCAACAAAATTGCTGGTAAATCATATTTAACATTATAAAATGTAAAGACATTTCACTCCTGTTTGATATTGCTGACAGCTCCCCACTGCAGCAGCCTGGGCGAACATCAGCTTCAAAGACTGACAGGTCGAGTAACTTCACTGCTGTGATAAATCCCTGAGGTCCCAGGCCTCTCACATGTCTAATAATACAAAGCAGTTTTGCTGCTACCTCAGAACATCAAAAGGCTTTAAACTTTGATTCTGAATGTGTGTGTCTGTATCCATGCCGGATGTTGCATATGTGTCACATTCAGCCATGCCAATACGTGAAAACTTTTTTTTCCCCCTCTAAATCAAGTTATATAGCTGGAAATATGCATCTCAGCCGCTGCAACTGAATGTTGTATTCATTCATATATATATATATATATATACACACAGACACACTGGGATACGGGTTGGCAATTGTTTTTTTTCCCCTGTCTTGTTCTGGTACAGAAATAGCATACAGCCATCATGGCACTAAATGTTGACGTGTCTGTGAGGAGCCCTAAGGGAGGGACTCGGGCAGAAGCCTGGTATGCTTTAGTTTCAGGTGCTACAAGTCTGAACCAAACACCTGGCATTTCACTGCAGTCCTCCACTGGTGGAGTAAGGTAGCAGTTGGAGACCGCTCGTAAACTATCAGCTCCTGCTGAAGATGAGATGAATGTCAGCTCCTGTGGAGTTGGTGTGAGGATAAGTATTGTGGATGTCTGTTGTGATTATGATACTGTGAAGACTCCAGGGAAAAATCCAAGGCAGCAGTCAGAGATGGGAAAATTAATCTTACATTTTTATCCCATAACCACTTAGACTAGAGCCCCCCCCCCCCCCAACCACCATTTTCTATTACATTCACAGAGCAGTAAAATTACAGATTAATAAAAGAGGCTTTTCCACGAATGGCCCGTTAACATAAATAAATCCGTCATCAAAATATCTGACACTGCTACTACTGCTGAAACTGGAAATGTTAAAAATACCCAATGACTACACACTAACAAAGTCAGGATCAGATGTTTTTGGATATGACTTTTCATAAATTTGCCTTTATGCATCACCACAATCGATGTGAAATAAGAAAGCCAAAATATGATCAAAGTGCAGACTTTCAGCTTTTAAAAGCTGTTTCACAAAACTATGGCAATATACTATTTAGGTATTCTATCCATTTCAGGAAAAGCTGTTAATCACTCGGTTTATAGAGTCTCAAAAGTATTCGGACAAAGTGACATAATTGTAAATAATCACAAGACTTTTTTTTCCTTTCTTTCTTTTTTTTTTTTTTCCCAAATGCGTTGCACTCAATGACTGTCTGAAGTTTGGAGCTCCTTGGAATACCACAGAGATATTACTTTCACTGCAAACATAATCCTATCTGTTCTGTGGCATTTGGCTACAGCTTGAGAAAAGACTATAACTCTATACACCTCAGAATTCCTCTTCAACTACCGCTGCCAGTTCCCCTAACAGCCATACAAGCCCTTACCATAACAATGACTCCACCATGTTTTAGTGAATCTTTACCGTTTTTTTTAAAATCCGTTGTGTTGTATAAAAAGGCAGAATCATAAAAACCTCAGTGTCCAAATACATACAAGTACATCAGTGACAAAATAGTAATGATAATGTGGAATATTAAATTTCATGCACAGGTTGCAGTCTTGTGCTTTTATTAACTTGCACCTGACTTCTTTTGTTCATTTGTACCTTAGACTATTTTTATGAACTGGCATTAAATTAATTTTGAATTTGGACTTAACTGGAACAAACTGGATTATAAATGCATGACAACAAATTGGACAGAATTGGAATAGAGTGGACTAAATTGGACTGGGTGTAATGGGTCTACATTAAATTTGTTTGCTTTCAGAAAAAGTACTTTTAGATGACTTTTGCTGTGAATTGATGCTGCACAAGAAAACTGAATTGAATTAAACTAAATTAAATTTGCAGAAGTACAAATCCTGCACTTCGTTTCAAGCTCAAGGTCTGTTGAAAAAAAAAAAAAGCATCCTGATGTCAGATGTCCGTTTATATTGTGAAATGAACAGAGACCTTTATTTTCTGATATTTAGATCTCCAGTGGTGAAGAAAAAGTCCTGTGAACTAGTTCAGTTTTAGAAAAAGACAGATTTCAATGTTTTGTTGTGATAACTCGAGTTAACTTTTCATTTACAATAAAAAAACGTGCCATATGCCATCTGCTATAAATTATTATTATTGTTGTTTTAAGAATAAAATTCATGATCAGAGATTCCACCGGTGTGTTTAGTTCTTCAGTACCTGTACCTTCCTTGCAGGGGTTCTTTCACTTATGGCTGCAGCTGACAACACGGAGCAGATACATCTGCAGTGTCATGGGGTACCACTGAAGTTTCTATTTACATGCACTTATTCCTTCCCATCAGGCTTTAATATTGTTGTTAGGGTCCTGGTTAATTGGCTAGCAAGTATTAATGTTGTGGCCCCAAATGCACACGATTCAGTTCACCCTAAACTGAAAACAAACACTTGTGCAAACATGTGAAGAACATGTGTCCAGCTTTCCTCCTGTGTAACTAAAAAGACTGGCAGATGAGCAGCTAACACACCTTCACCAATATGATACGCATATCTACACTGACACAATAATACCGCTTTGTTTAGAGGCAGCCAGTAAGTGAGTAAACTGCTTTGAGCTTAATGCACCAGTGTGTTTTGCTACGGAGGATTAAGCAAGTCATTACCAAAAAGCTTACAGCTAAGGTTTGCAGATGGATTAAGCAAACTATTAGTCAGACGAGATGCAGGAGAAAAATGAAGGCATCATTTGAGAGAAGTCAAGCCAGATGGTACTTCTTTAAAATAAAAATAAAAAACACTGAAAGTGTGCTTTTAATCATGAGAATGGCAGACACTGGTGTAATCAAAGGAATGTAGGATATATACTTTGTCGTAGGATTTAGGGCAGATTGTTACAGGCACTACAACAAAAATCTGAACTATATAAACTGGAGCACATTCAACTATATGTGTGATTGATAAAGTCAGAGGTTTTAATGGTCCATATTTGAACTAAATATACAACTGTAATGAATATAAGCAATAGAACAAAGATTGTGTTTCCAGAATAATTCTTTTCTTCTGTAGCATCCCTAAATCCATTTTTTTCCCAGTCCTAATACAACTATATGAGAAATATACACCTTTTTCCCCTTTTGAAAACAAGTAGGAAAGGAACAAGTTCACTTAATCTTAATCAGTTAATAATTTTAACATTTGTTTTTTCCCTTTGAGCCTTTTGTGCATGTAAATGTTTTTGTACCAATCCTACTCTGATTCAATGTTTTATTTTCACTATTTTTTCCTCTGTGAAAATCCAAACAAGGAAATTAAAAAATCAACACTTGCCATGTACTGTTGTTAAACAGATCTAAAAACAAAATTATCCTTTTAAACAATAAACATCACACAGGATTATCTTGCAGTTGTCAGAAATTCCTGTTCCATGCTCCCGCTGTTCTACAGCTAACATTCAAAAAACAAAACAAAAAGAGTTATGTTAAACCTTATGGTAAACTAGATACACATAGCCAGATGGCAACACTGAGGATAACTCTAAAAAGCTGAATATATGATATGACAAGCTCATAACATCAGCAGTGGTATGAAATGGTGTGATGACTCAAGAGATGATATGTGTTTTGCTTGAAAATACGCGTCAGAGTCTCCTCAACCAGATATAAAATCTTCTGTTATACAAGCTAATGGACTCGGAGTTTGTTCAAATACCTTTTCCTTTCTTTTCACAGCAAAACAAAACAAAAGGGATTCACTGATGCACTTATTACATATTTGCTTCACAAAAATGTCACCATACAAGCAAGACCAGGTCATTTTCCACACTGGATGTAGGAGCAGATTTCAGCACATTTCATTCATCCATGTGATGAAATCAACTAGAAATCTGAATTAAGAGGATGCTGCACTACACATTAAGGAGTTATTTCATTAAAGCAAAAAGAAAATGAAACAAACAAACAAAACAAGGAGTGTGAATAAAAGTCAATTAGGAATAACCTCTGCTTTGTGTACTGTACGAATTTAAATACAATTACAATAGGGCCTTGCGCCTTCGGTGCTCGGGCCCTAACTATATCTAAAAGAAAAAAAAAACAAAACTATAGAATGTGACAGAGAACATTGTAATGACTTGTACCTTTCCTATTCCATTCAGAAAAGTAGCTGACCATCCCATTCACTTTCATTGGAGTCTGCACAGCCCACTCCTCTGGTACCTTCAGCCTGCAGCTTCCTCAG
>JBAMYA010042419.1:0-14443 GCA_037176975.1 Arrhamphus sclerolepis
CAAAGAAATGCATCATATCGGCATCTGATATGATGCAGGATTCTCAAATGCACTTGTTACATTAAAAAAATAAAAATGAAACACGATAAAATAGGCTAATTAAAAAAGGAGTTAGACTGTATGAAATATGATACGACAAATATCCGATGATTAAAATGTATTAAATTGCGATCAAGGTTGTAGGCACAAAATGAATTTCCAGTAGAAACACATTAGTTTGAAACCGGTTCCGAACAACACGAAAAAGATGTGCACATCGTTTTGGCCAGCACAAAACAATAGATTAGATAATGTGACAGTTTCACGAATTCCCGTGAGACCGGGTTGTACAGCCACATGGAAAAGAATCCGCTCTATTAATCATATCAGTGTTTGGTGTAAAATAAAAAAAATCATCTGATCATCGTGAGTCTTAGTCAAATACCACCTATGCCATTGGTGTCATTCTTTATTTAGCAAAAATGAAACCAACTTGCCATTATAGTGAAAACCTTCATTATTTATATTGAAGATAAAGATACACTTTATTGATCCAACGGGGAAATTCCAGTATGACAGCAGCATACAACAGGACAGAAATAGAGGAACGTCTGGATATCCAGCAGTAACTTTAAGTAATAATTTCCTTGGATGACTTCATCATTGTCTCACATCAATGTAGAGAATCTTTGGCCCATTGACCCATTGCTGACACATTGTCTCAGTTCATTCATTGCAAAAACTGAGTTCTAAGAACGTAAAAAGTCCTTGTTTAAAGAACAGTGGTCTTATTCTTAAACATATATTTCACTAGCAAATTTATTTATTTTTGCTTAATCTAAGACAGTTTCACTTATATCAGGATATCAGGATATGGACCACTGGGTTGCACAGTGTTTGGAGTGAATGGCCCATGTACTGAGGCTACAAGTCCTCCTGCAGGGTTGCAGGCTCAACTCCCAGCCTATGACTCTTTGCTGCATGCCTTCTCTCTCTCTGCCCTAGTTTTCTGTCCCTGTACTGCTAATAAAGGCCACTATAGCCAAAGAAACCTTTAAAAGAAGGCCTCATATCTGCTTGTAGAATACTCTGGAAAACCAAATAGTTCATGGCAAGTGAAGAAACAAGCCCAGATAATCACCCTTCCACTGTCATGCTTGAAAATGAGTATGGCACTGTGCATTAAAGCCAAATAACTGTCTGTCCATATTATTCCAGACATGGTGTGGTCTGATCAGATGCAGTTTCATCCCCATTTCATTAGCATTTCCGTGTTGAGTCTTATGGCGACTCCCAGCAACCCTTCCAAACAAACAAACTTGTTTCGTATTCTGAATTGTGCTGTCCTGGTCTTTAACATTGCATTGTGGAGCTCAAGATCTTGTGTTTTATTTTCTTTTTTGTTTGTTTTTTTTTTAACTTCATGTACATTTGCTGGGGCATCCACTCATGGGAAGATTGTCATCTTCAATGCCCTCCACATGTATGGAGTTAAAATGATGACAGCTGAATTTGAATCTGAAAAAGAAAGAACTCAAACTGAAAAAAACCCTGAAAATTCACCTTTTTTTACAATGTTATTTTGTTTTCAATGTCAGATTTTTCAGTTTCAATTCTCTGTCACTGTTCTGACGTGGATGGACGTGTCTGAGGGGGTGGGGCTGCAGAGGTCAGCAGCAGTTTGGTGAACTCAACACCAATATGCTCACCGCTGCTCACCGGCGATGGTGCATTCACACGTACGGAGTGCAGCAGCACATGCCGGACAAGTTTGATGCTTTGGTTGAGTGTGTTGTCATGAGCAGAAAAAAACAATCCAGCTGCTGTTGAAATATCCAGGAAGATGGATATTTGTTGTGTTGACTAGCTAAGCGCTAGTAACTATGTTCTATGGAAAAGTAGCCAGTAAGTTGAATGAACAGAGACCCAGGCCTTACTGGACAGGAGTTGGCTCTTCGGATAGCAACCGCTACATGGATGTAGCCGTGGTGAAATTCATAAACATCAGCTCGAGATGGTTTGTTGTCCAGCAACCCATCACTGCTGTCCACAGCCACACAAACACAATTGTCCCAGATTCACCCCTTCTGCCACTTCTTCCCAAGTTTCTCAGTCTTGTGTCTCTGTGTGACCACAAACATAGTTATTATTACGTCACGTCGAAAGTTGAATGTTTACGATCTGCTGACAGACTGCATGGAGCTGCCATGACACACAGAGGCCAATACAGTATGTTGGCGAGGGCCAACCTCATCCAATCCCAGTCAGTGGAGACAGACGCAGATGCCTGTGACTGTACTGCGAGCTCTGCGGCACCACAGACAGGATGTGGCAGCTACCTTAACCAGGCATTACAGTAAAATGAAGCATTCAGGTGTCTTTGCAGTTTTCTGGGGGCTGTGGGCAGTTTATTTTGTTCATGTTCTGGATATCTGTCAGTGTGACAGATATGAGTCATTGAATGGAACCTCTCGGTAACCAGAAGCTTCACAGATACTCAGTCAGGAGGTGTGTCACCTGTTTCCATGGTAACTGGTTTCTCTCTGCAGCCCCGCCCCTTCAGACACGCCCCTCCATGCCAGAACAGTGTCAGAGAATTGAAAGTGAAAAATCTGATGCTGAAAAAAAAAGAGATCGTAAAAAAAGGATCAGAAAAAGTAAATTTTCACTGTTTGTATTTTCAGTTCCAGTTGCATGTTTTTCAATTTCAATTATTTTTTTCACTTTCAATGCTTATTTCAGTTTCAGTTCTTTTTTTTCAGTTTCAATACTTTTTTTTTCAGTTTTAATACTTTTTTTCAGTCTCAAATTCAGCTGTTATCATTTTAACTCCATACACATGTGAATAATCTTCTCCACTGTACAATGCTGAACTCCAAATTGTTTGAAAACAACTTGTATCTGTCTTGCCAAATACAAGTAATAATTCGTTTTCTGAGATCATTGCTTACATCTTCCCTCTTGCCATTGTGTTAACACACATCTGAAATTGTATTAACACACGCCTCCATGCTCAGGACAAGCAAACAAGAAAAATGTCTGATTTGGCACACCTGGTGATGATCAATTCATCAGTCCAGGTGATGAGTGCCATCTGTCTGCAACTTACCATCTTAAACAGGACAGAACAATTTCCTTTATGCTTTGTTTCTGTTAATAATAGCTGAGCCGAAAGCAAAAAAACAAAAAACTTACGATGTTGTTTATCTGAGGTTGTTTTTTTCTCACTAGAATAACATGAAGTTGATTATGGTTATACACAAAAATGGGATGCAAAAGACTGATAACGACTGTGAGGACATGTAGAAACAATAACCATGAAATGATACAGGCAGTTTTTGGAATTAAAGCCATCACCCAAAGACCTGAAAAGGGCTGTTTTATGGTCAAAAAAGATGGGGCTACATTCAGTTAAAATGCAAAACCATTTCTATGATGCAGTTTTTGATTTATTACAGAGGCTTCCTTGTTTCCATGCACCTCTCCTTTTTTCATGGTATTCACTGTGAGAAGTTCAGTTCATTTCTGCCCACATCAATTTGCTTTTCTGTTAGGTACTCCTAAATAATAATAATAGAAAATTATATTTAATGTTCTGGCCTGTTTTCTCTTGAGAAAACCTGGATAAAAAAAAGAAAAAAAAATCAAATAATCCATCAGTCTGGGAGCTGGAACTTATTTTTAAGCACCTTTTCAAACAATATTAATAGGTGGCAGTAGCTGGCAGTCGCAGCACAATGAGTCACCTTATAACAAAAGCACAGCAAACATGAGAGTTTTTAGAGCTGCCATTTTTATATGGACAACTCATAGCTTAGTTGTGGTTCTAAATATGATAGATTTGCCTTCATAATGATTATCGTTGCAATAATAAGGAGGGGAAAAAAAGGGATTTTAATATTATTATTTAAGATTCGGGTTAACTCCATAAATTTGGTCATATGTGCATGAGGTCAAGTAGTCCAAAATCTAGACGGACCTGCTGCGAAAATTTTAATTTGCTGAGCAGATGAATCCACGTAAACCTCCATCCAACGTTATTCATGATGCCCAAAAGTCTTGGGGAGCCAATTACATAGAGTCTGTCCTTGTAGAGAGTCTCTATGTGGGCTTAGCAGGATGATGACAGAGCTGAGGTGTTGTAGTGTGGATGGTAAACAAGACGACTGCAATGGAAGAACTACTGCCCTTTGAATCAACTTTGACAGTTAAAGTCATAGAAGAGACTCAGAGAACAGAATTACATGTCAATTCAAATTTTATTAATATGATGTATAATATTTATTCGGCCAAAGGTTCATTTATCTGACACCACAAAGGCATAGGCTATCAGAAAATGAACAAAGACAAGTGGTTTCTGAAGGTTCTTAGACACAACAAGGAGGGGTTCTGTTTTTATGAGTGTGCATTCCTAAAGTATCTGGCTTCACTAGAGGTTGGGGGATGGCACCTCAACCTGTCAAGGTTTTCAGTTATCTGTTCCTGTTTATTGCTTTACTTAAACAAAAGACGGACCCAAAAACAACACCTTAAAAGTCTAAAGCACCCAGAACTTGAGAAAAACAGGAAGGGCCCTACACTAAAAGTAATCACTCATGCAGTTGCAAATGCAGAATCTTTACAAAAATATTTAAACCATTTGATCAAATATTAAGAAGCTTTTGCTTTGAAAATGAACAAAAGAGGTCACTCAAAGCATTCCTTTCCAAGGAAGATGTATGTGCTGTTTTACTAACAGGCTATGGGAAAAGTTCAATCTACCAGGTAGCACTGGCAGCTAAACATACAGGAACCACAGGTAGTTATTGTCTCCCTGCTGACCACCCTGATGGAGGGCCAAGTGAAAGAGGCAAGAAAATTTGGACTTTCAGCCCAGCACCTTTGAATCTCACTGTCACTGCGGATGCCAAGTGCCCATGGCAGCTGAGATTTGGCTCTCCTGAATCCTGGCTATGTAGTACAGAATGGTGAGACATGGTGGCCACCATGGTCTTCTGTGACAATCTTTTTGGGATTGTGGTGGATGAGGCCTATCTCATTTACAAATCGTAAGAGACATCTGGTAAACTTCTTCTAAAGAAAGCTGTTCAGTTTCACTTTAGTTTATTTCATTCATACATATGCTTCAATACAACAGAACAGTGAAAAGACAATTTACACAAATTGACAAGGCTCAGGCAGAAGCAAGGCTTATTTATGCCGTCTGTTCAAGAAGTAATCTGAACATGATTATGTATATCTGTCTAATGTTTGCTGTAGCCAGCTGTGTTACACACGGTTACGTTTTTTGAAGATATTGGTTGAATGTTTGAGCAAAACAATTATTCTTACATTTTGCTTCCAAAAATGGCAATAATCGTTCAATTCCATTACCATTATACTGGTATCTCACTCCATCAAATTCTCCACAACACTCTCCTGTAGAGGCAGTTTGATAAGCAACACTTGATCCCGCCTCCTGGATGAGAAGACTCTATGGCTTGTTTTCAGATGCTACATCTGTCTAGATGTGGGTTTGATCTATTTTGACCGTTTGAGAGATGGTCAAAATTCTCCATGAACTTGGTGAAGGTCAGACCTTACGAGACCTATTTCACGACGAATATTCATGTGAACAGTTATGGTTGGCCTCTGTACTGCCTTGTTTCACTTATTCTTTTTCTGATTTCATCTTGTCCAGCCATTTTTTCCTGATTGTATACTGCTCACTAGTTCTACTAGTTCACTAGATCTACATGAAAATGAATTTTAATCCAAGTCTAAATGGTCAGTGCAGTATAACAAAAGTCATTTACTCCCTATTTAATTTAAAGTAACTGTATACTTAATTTATTTAAACAGGCATGTAAAAAAAAAATAAACCACACTGGTGTCAACAAACTGTCCTGATTCTGAGTCCCGCATACCCTACCCCCCACCCCATGTGTGTTGTTGTCAGTACTAGGTTGTGTACAGTACAGTCATTACAAAAGCAATGAATGTGTCGTGTAAACAGAAGAGAGCCGGTAATTGCAAGCGATTCCCAAAAGTTCCTTTGTGCATTACTTTCAGCATCACTGCATTATTTCCTAATTATCTCACTGTGCACTTAGTGGCGTATTTGGACAAGCATTTGTCTCAAGGCAGTTGCACTGCAGTCATTGTTGTCGCTCTCTGTGTGTGCGAGCGTGTGTTTGTGCATGCGTGTATACCTGCAGGCGAGGCCTCACCAGAGAACTGGCGACGAGCAAGCCCATAAGTGATGAGTCATCATCACACAGTGGCTCTGATGACACGCCGCTGCACATGCTCTAACACATGGTGGGTTACAGTCAAAGACAATCAGTAGGACTCTGTAATCTTTAAGCTCGTACTCGGTGCTTATAAAAGCCCCCTCAACTCACCCCCCCATCTTCATACAGGCTTTACTTCTTTAAAGAAAGCCCTACGGTAATCTGTGACATTTTTAAACAAAGAAGATGGTGCTTTTGCTTCACTCAACATGTTTCTATGTGCTTGATTTCTTTTCAAAGCAAAATGCTGTATTATGCTTTGTTCTTTGCTACCGTCATCTGGCAAACATACAGATCTGTGACAGATTAGGGTGGGGGGGACAAATTATTTGTGTTTTATAAGATGTTGGGCAACCATTTGCTATAGGAACAGCCTCAAGGTAGAAATAAGTCTAAAAGCACACAGGAGGGATAATACATCATTAGTTCTGCCAAACCATATCTTCTTTGCTCTTATGATGGTGGTGAAAAAAGCACAAAGCACCTTTTACCTTAGTGAACATATATATATATATTTTTTTTATTTGAAAGTGCCACTGGTGTCTTCAAGACATCACGAGAGCCACTTTTACCACAAAACAAAAAGCCACATAAAACATTATTATATTACTCGGTGGTATGCAACATTCCATATAATGCACATTTGCTTGTGTGTGGTATTGTTTGTGTTAAACTAGGGTGGCAGATTGACGCAAAAATTCAGAGATTGTTCCAAACTACGTAGGGATCCCAATGACCTTGATTTTGTGGTGGAACGGAAGATCTCTGATGGGGTTTTTTTTTTTTTTTTTTTTTTTCCCGGGCTGTGACAACAACAAAAGAACTTCTTCTTAATTCTTACTCAGTGGTATGCAACATAACAGCCTTCCTTGTTTGATGCACCTCTTCTTTTATTGTGTTCACTGGAAGAAGTTAAGTTAATTTTCTTTCCACATCAAATTCCCTTTCTGCCAGGTACTTCTAAACTTTAAAAAAAGAGAGTAGTATATTTAATGTTCTAGACTGTTTTCCCTTGAGAAAACCTGGAGGAAAAACAAAAATCAAATAATCCATCAGTCTGGGACCTGGAACTTATTTTAAGAACCTTTTCAAACAATATTAGGTGGCAGTAGCTCTAAAACAGTGCAATGAATCACCCTATAATGAATGTATTGCGGAAATGACAGAGCATTCAGAGCTGCTGTCTTCAGGTGGACCACTCAGACATTTAAAAAAAACAAACAAACAATAACCTGCAGTACAGTAGACTGATTCCACTTCCTGTTTGCATTTCTTTCTGCTGCCTCAAGTTTTACAGGAAGTCAAAGGACATTTTCAGTTAATTTTTATCTTTTTCATCTGCATGGAAATGGATAGCTGGGTTTGTTTTATGATTCTTATTTTTTATGTTTGCAGGAAACAAAAGGTTAGCAGTAAAAGACCTTTTTTTCATTGTTCAGACCTAAATCAGACTAAAGTTTTCCTGTTTTAGGTCAGTTAGGATTATCAAAGTTAACTCTATCTGCTAAATGCCACAATAATGAGAGAGATTTATTTATTTTTTTAAGAAAATGTTTAATTAGATTTATCATTATTATCATTATTATTATTATTATTATTATTATTTGTTTTTGACTTGGTTCCTAAGGACAGCCTTTAGCATATATAAATAAATTTGGTAATCATAACTTACCCATAAGATTTAATTGGATTTAATGTCAGGCAGTGAAAAAAAAAAAATGATTGTGGCTTTGTAGACAATGTCTAAACGTCTAATTTTAAACTGAATAATATACAAACCTGCTTTCACACATAAAGACAACTACAGCCCAGGGGTCTCATTTACAACCGTTGCGTACGTACAAAATGGGGCTTGAAACTTGTGTGCGCCGCCTTCTACACAAAGGTTATGGTTTATAAAAACAAACTTGATGTGAGAATATGCGGTCTGTCACATAAGCTCTGACTCGTGCGTATGTTGATTTTGAAGACGGGAACCTGGTGACGCAGATGGTGAGGTTTTGGAATTGAAGCCAGACTGCAGCATGACTCCTCTCAGACATTTAATTTCACTCCATATCAAACTGTAATCATAGATCAACTTTATCATAAGCAATAAAAACCACAGTGTTAATTATGCTAGCGCTGGTGAACCATAAGGACCTTTCAAATAAATTAAAATAAGGCCTATAAACCAACTCAAACCTGAAATCAAAGTCCACATAACATTTCATCAAAGTTTTCTCATCATCAGATTCCTCTCCCCGATGAGATGACGTGTGCCACAGATTAACACATAGATTGTAACAAGGTGTGAGGCAATCAGACTGATTGATGTAAACATCTAAATACTGTAGTGACTCTCCTGCGTAATGCTGTGCCATGGATGCATTGGCACTGCGGGGAGACCTTGCAAATGGGAGAATTAAGAAGGAACGCATTTTCACGGATCACCAAGATACCTGGCCTATGAAGATGACATGCCTATTTAGACTCCCTGGAGCTTTACTCTTGGATCAACTGGGTCCAGTATTGGAGAGATCAAGTCGCCAGAACCACACCATTCCTGTTCAAATACAGGTGTTAATAACTCTGGGGTTCCTGGCAAATTAACAGACAGGTATGTGTTTAACATAATCAACAATTAATTCTCTGACTGAAGTCACCTTTAGGAACAACATAATTCTGTGAAATCATCCATAGGTCTGGGATATCGCAGCCAGCACTAGTCGCAATAATGCCTGCTTCCTGGGTGACGTTGTTAATATGACCAGTCGATACATCAGATTTCCCAGCACTGTGGGAGAACAGGCCAACATTAAAAGGCAGTGTGCAGCAATGTCCGCTTAGATCCTACACAATATTTTATAAATGAGACCCCCTGGGGTCTCAGGAGGAATTTTAGTATGGAGCACGGCTCAGTGAGAATGTCAAGAAACATTTAAAACAATAATAAGATTCACTAACAAGTTTTTTAAAATGTGTGTGACACATCAGACATAACGCCACACAAATTGCTCAGTACTGTTCTAATTGCTTTCAATTCATCAATTGTTTCTTTCTGATTTTGCAGAACAGCATTCGTCAACACCCATCCTCCTCCAGATGCACCACACGCTTGGGGTGTGGTTGTGTGGTCTCCTGGTTACCATTGGTGACCAATAAAACTGATCAGCTGGCTCATTTAAATACAAATTTACATTCACGAGGTGCTTTGCATCGACCATTTATGGTTGAATGTGGGCGTACAGAGGGCAGGACAGGAGGTGGAGCCTACACACATGTTGAGGTGCAGCTGTGATCTTCGAAGGGAAGTTGCTCTCTGATGTGCGTATGTAGAATTTTATATATCGGGATTGCTTTTTTTTTTTTTTTTTTTTTTTCAGTGTACTTCTTTTTGCCTTTTGGGTGAACACAGTTTTAGTGTAGATCCAGTGCGATGTTTAGTAAATGAGACTTGCTGGGTGGGTGGGCACATGAGAATATAAAAAAAAAATGTCTCCTGACAATAAGTCAATAAATGTAACATTTTCAAACTTTTATTGGTAACTCTTTCCCACTGTGAGACAGCATCTCCAGTCAACCTCCTGCTGTATAAGCGGCTACAGCAGAGAAAGCCCGGACCAAATTGCCTACACATTCTTCTGAAAAAAATCATCTTGTATAGATTTCTGACAGTTATGTTTTATTTCTTCAGTGATCATATTTCTTTTCTTTTTTTTATAGATATCTAAGGTGGTGTTCATCTTGTCATGTTCTGTGCTCTGTGTTGTTTGGCATTGCAATGATATGTGGAAAACCGAAGATCTCGTCTGCTTACCCTTTAAAAAGGACATTGTTAAGCTGTATACAGAATATATAATTTTTTCATGGACATGTAAGATGCAGATGTGTTGCATACCATATGCAAAAATCACTGTTACACTAAAATATAAGTAGGGAAGCCATTTAAAACCTTCAACAGCTCCAGAATGCAGCATGGGTACTAATCAGAGATCACAGGCATAGAGATCACATCTTACCAGTTCTAGCATTCATTTCATTACGCTGGCTGTTAAATCTAAAATTTAATTCTGAAAAACCTGATAGCTCAATACTGTTCTACAACCCCAGTTCCAATGAAGTAGAGACATTGTGTAAAACGTAAATAAAAACAGAATACAATGATTTGCAAATCCTTTTCAACCTGTATTCAAATGAATACACTACAAAGACAAGCTATTTAATGTTTAATGATAAACTTTATTTTTGCAAATATTTACTCATTTTGAATTTGATGCCTGTTCCAAAAAAGCTGGAACAGAGGCATGTGTACTCCTGTGTTACATCACTTTTTTTTTTTTAACACAAAATAAATGTTTGGGAACTGAGGACACTAATTGTTGAAGCTTTGTTTCCTATTCTTGCTTGATGTACAACATCAGTTATTCAACAGTCTGAGGTCTTCGTTGTTGCATTTCGTGCTTCATTATGTGCCACACATTTTCAGTGGGAGACAGGTCTGGACTGCAGGCAGGCCACTCTGTTACCTGCACTCTTCTACTACGAAGCCACGCTGTTATAACCCATACAAAATAAGCAGGAACATCCCTGCTTGGATGGCAGCATATGTTGCTCCAAAACCTGTATGTGCCTTTCAGCATTAATGGTATCTTCAAAGATGTGCAAGTTAGCAAATAACACCCCCCCAGATGCTGGCTTTTGAGCTTTGAGCTGATAACAATCTGTATAGTCCTTTTCCTCTTTGGCCTTGAGGACACAACATCCATGATTTCCCAAAACAACTTGAAATGTGGACTCGTTAAACCACAGCCCACTTTTCCACTTTGCATCAGTCCATCTCAGATGAGCTCGGGCCCAGAGAAGCCAGCAGTGTTTCTGGGTGTTGTTAATATATTGGCTTTTGTTTTGCATGGTAGAGTTTTAACTTCCACTTGTAGATGTAGCAACAAACTGTGTTAACTGACAATGATTTTCTGAAGGGTTTCTGAGCTCATGTGATAATATCCTTTACAGAATGATGTTGGTTTTTAATGCAGTGCCACCTGAGGAATCGAAGGTCAAAGGCATTCAGTGTTGATTTTTGGCCTTGCTGCTTAGGTGTAGAGATTTCTCAAGATTATCTGAATCTTTTGATGATAAATCCCTAAATTCCTTGCAATAGTACATTGAAAAACATTGTTCTTTAATTGTTGGATTATTTTGTGTTTGTGAACGACTGAGCCTTTGGGGGATGTTCCTTTGATACCCAATGATGACACTCACCTGTTTTCAATTAACCTGTTCACCTGTGAAATGTTTCAAACAGGTGTTTTTCAGCATTCCTCAACTTTCCCCTGCCCCAGCTTTTTTGGAACGTATTGCAGACATCAAATTCAAAAGAGTGATTATTTCCCAAAAAAAATCAACTAAGTTTATCGGTTTGAACATTACATATCTTGTCTTTGTAGTGTATTCAACTTAATATAGGTTAAAAAGGATTTGCAAATCGTATTCTGTTTTTAATTTAAGTTTTTTCCGCATTGTCCCAACTTCATTGGAATTGGGTTTGTTGTAGAACATGGTGATTTTGGGTCCTGCCATGATGGGCATAACAGCAGCGCAGTGGTTAATCACTGACACTTCACAGAAAGAAGGTTCAGTTGGATCTCAGTTATAGAAATAATTTGGTCTATTTAATAAATTTATCTAGTTAATGTGTGCATGTGCATGCACATCTGTGTGTGTGTGTGTGTGTGTGTGAGTGTGGCAGTGAGATAAAGTACTTCCATTGTAAAAGCGCCTTGAGTGGTATAAGAGCATTGTTCTTATTATTTTTATACTTGTATTAATAGAATTACCATGATCTTGATCTAATGGTCTTGGTTTGCTTTTAATGAAGGAGTTTACACTTTATTCTGTTAGAGAAATGAATGCAAATGTGTCATGTTTATGAGATGAGTGCTTGTATAAATAATAATAATAATGATAATAATAATAATAATAATAATAGTAATAACACTATGTGAAATGCCCTCTCATTTTTTACACTTTTGATATGATTCATTGGAATTTCACCAGCCCCTCTGAGAGTATTAAAAGCCAAAGCATCAAGCCCCCATTAATATATTTTCCTGATTTTAATTAAAATGAACAGATCCTCTCTGTCAGCCTTTAGCAAGCTTTGAGCAAAGAAGAGAGAAAAAATACACACAAAAATAAAGATCCATCAATGTAGAAGACTTATGAACAGAAATTATGCAAATCTTCTTGCTTTCTTTTGAGTTATTCAGTTCTGATCAATAAGCCAGCATTGTTCCATGTCTTTTGACTCCACTACAGAGTCAAAATAAATAATGCTGTTCCAGAATTAGCATCAGAAGGGTATTCCGCATTAGAGTGGCAAAAGGCACAGAATCGAAATCAAAGTCAAAATTTACACAACTCATTTAAACAACAAATTATATTTTTGCTGTGAGCGTGTTGATGGCCCCTTGCTCGGTCGTATGCTGCATTTCCACAGCCAATTACTGAAAAACAAATGTGTTCAGAAAGCAAGTCATAAATTTCACACTCAGGATGCTTGGAGTATTAAAATTGAGAAAAAAAATTTAATCATAGGAATATTACAGAGTCAATGTTGCTATTTCTTTTTTTTTTTTGGGAGGGGGGTGGGGGTTTAGGGATTCTTGAGCAGAAGTAACTGCACTCTACACCTTTTATTACACTTTATGAACAAATAACACAGTGAGTGGCCTCTATTTTCTTACACTGAATTGCCTGTTTATCCTTAAATAAAATATTCAGAGATCCTCTTAGAGCATCTTTTTTCACAACACAGCACATTTGGATAAACAACAGACATATTTAAAATTTAAAAAGAAAAAAAATGTATAAACAAATAACACTCTTTAATCTCCTGTTTACAACAGGCATGAACCTAGACATTTTCTACATCATCTTAAGCACCTCTTACGCTCCACTGATGCCTCATGTCAAAACATGTTTTAACACATATGAGTAAATGTGACACATGCAAATGTGTTTGGTATGTGTTTAGTAATGATGTTATATTAGAGTCGTGTCCTCAACACAGTATCGAGTTTTTGAAGCAGAAGTGTCGTGAGACACTGTTTAGAGCCCTGCTTCAGCAGGTCTACAATCACATGACCACTGCAAATGAGGCCATGTTACGTCACATTGTGTGTGGAGCTGGTTGAGCTGCTCCTGGCTGCTCCGCGGGAATTTGGAAAGGGTGCCATGTTTCAATTTGTCAAGACATTAAAATGTGTCTGATTCACTGGGGCACCAGTGGGTAGTGATTGGCAAATGAAGCCTCGTGAAGCACTTCATTCAAAAATGATTCGAAACTTTGAGGCTTTGATATGAGGATGAACAGCCACAATTGGTGTTGGACTGGAGTTACAGCAGCTGCTTCTTAACCTCACCAGCACAAACCGTCATTTCAATCACAGATGTGTGCAGGAAAGCTCATGTAACGCTGCATGTACACAAGAAGATTTGTGGCTTCTGTCTATTTGTCAATTACAATAAAACCCACTATTAATATATACAGCTCTCCAAATACAAATGTAAGAGTATGGAGGTTTTTTCAGGTCCTCCACTCAGATGCAGTTCTGACACAAACCCTACAGGTGTCACTCTTCTGACTGTATCCATATATGAAGCACTGTGTCATTCTGAGGCCATTGTCTCAAAATGGTTCACTGCTTCATGAAGCTTCAGTTTCACCATTACAAGTGTTTAGTGTGAGGGCAACTCATGGTACATCTCATAAGCTTTTAATACTCTGTTTTATAGTGTTAACATTTGATTGCCATTAATAGTAGACTAAGCAATCCTAAACAACAGTTTTTCTCATTTTATGTTTGCAGATGACATTGTGATCTGTAGCAAGAGCAGGAAGCAGGTGGAGGAACACCTAGACAGGTGGCGATATGAAAGTTAGCTGCAGCAAGACGGAATACATGTGCGAATGAAAGGAACCTAAGTGGAACTGTGAGGCTACAGGGAGCAGAGATAAATAAAGTGGAGGATTTGTGGATTTGAAGATGTAGAGGACGGTGGTGAAACCAGCGATATTGTATGGTTTAGAGCAGGGGTCCCCAACTCCAGGCCACGAGGGCGCCAGTCCTTCATGTCTTGCATGTTTCCCTGCCACAACACACCTGATACAAATGAACATGTCGTTAACAGACTTGTGCAGACCTGGA
>JBAMYA010042420.1:0-14404 GCA_037176975.1 Arrhamphus sclerolepis
ACAGCATCAATAATGTGTAAAAGTATGATCCAGATCCTGGCAATATTCTGGATACTAAGATCTGGAACATGAAAAAAGTTGGGGGTTATCATCTTTTTTAACACTGTGAGGTAACAAATGAAGATACAGACATGCGACTAGCACGAAATTGTAGCTGACAGTCTGCTGAAAAAGAAGTATGTTAACAGATTTGATGCATCTATTTTAGTTATGGAGCTAGATGCAGAAGAAAACTGCCATTACAAAAATATTGATTTTCACAAATAACTATTAAACTAATAATGATATCAATGTGATTCCAATTGCTAAGGGTACGTTTTCACGGTCAAAGAATTCAATAAAATAGATAAAGCGCATGTAGGAATATTATTTTTAGATGTAAGTCACAATATGTGGGGGAACTGTGCTGCTTGACGGAGGTCTGCACTCTCCGGGTGCTTTTCTTGTTAAATTTGGGACAGCGGTGAACCACAGCATAGTGCATAGAAGGTGTGTTAACCATAATAAGCTGTAGTTCAAAACTTGAAAAGCTAGCAGTGGGTAATAAACAGCATTTAAAGTAATCTTTGAAAACAACTTCCAAACAAAATAAAATTTTAGTTTGAGAGTGATCTGGTGTTGATGAGCGCAGAACAAACTAATTTAGTTGTCTTTGTCATGCTTAGTTGTATTTTTCCTCATTTGATTTAGTTGTCTTAATTCTTGTATTATTCTTATGATTTACTCTCCCTATATTTTGTCGTCTCATTGTTTTCCTTTTGAAAAGTCCATGAGAGCTCATAACAGGGATCAAGGTTTGAGCGGTGATTGCTCAGTGATGATTAGCGCACATAGACATTGGATGTTAACAGTCACGCATTTTGCACCACATACTGAATGTTTGAAATCAGCATGTGACTGCCCAGCCTGTTTGGGTGAAAGCCATCGGTCTGATAAAAGTAAGGGCAGTTCCAGAATAAGTTAAAACCCTTCACATCTGCATGTTAGCTAAAGCCAAGAGTTCAGGGAAAGAAGTCTACTGAATCTCTCAGCTCTGCACCCAAAGGTTGGAAGGGGACTGCTAATAAAAACAGACTTGTTTTCAGGCAGTGAAATGAACAAAATCATTCTTGTATGTTCTGACTGCCACAGATTAAGTCAGTGGTTCCAACATGCAGAACAATCTGTGTTATGGTACGCAGAAGTGAATTCAGCACTTCAGAAAGTTTGTTAGTGATGATCGTAACTGTGACTCAAGGAATGCATTGAGTTATGGCCTTAAAGAATTGGATATTCTTTGTGATTGAGTCACCAATAATAAATGTGGTCAGAGGAAAGAGAAGTTGTGGAAGGGAAGGGCTCACCTTGTTGGTTGCCTGCACTACTTTCGGACTTTTGGCATCCACAGGTCTGAGACTCCAATGATCAGCCGAGTAATGGAGAACAGCCTCCCTGACAAGTTTACGCCGGGAGGCCTAGATCTTTGACCGGTGTAGGCTTCGCTGATGAATCGCCCAGCGTGGCAGCAACCAGTGGAGGGAAAGCCTCCATGTCAGTCAGTGGAGGGGGATCCACAGTGTCAGAGGGCGCTTCTCTGAGACCTTGGCCTGGAGCGAACGGAGCAGGCCCAGCAGCGGTTGGACTCTGAGGTGAGGGGGAGAAGCAGACCATTCAGAGACCACTTTAAAGGCGCAGAGTACTACTACAGTCCAGAGTGTCTCATGGGCAAGTATGGAACAGGAGGGCTGTGGACAGGTGAGGGGATCCCACACGACGATATCCTGGAGAGCTGCAGAGCACGATGCCAGCTTCTTGGATTGCTCAGCCACAATAAAAGTGGAGAAAATTGGAAAAACGAGACGTAAATCCAGATTGTAGAGTCCTTTTTGTGTAGCTGATCTGAAAAGATCTCCTCCTGGAGGTCAGTGATTTCTTTAAGCCTTTTTTAGTGAGATAACATCAACACCAGGAGATTCCGACGAGTCATGTGGAGGAAGCGGGCACAAGACCATCATTTCTTCTCGAATTATGTTTATAAATAAATAAGTAAGTAAATAAATAAATATGGTGGCAGGGTGTGGTTCAGCTCAGCTGCAGAAGAGAGGTGAAGTTGCGGCTCAGGAAACAGCACCTGAGAGGGACTGATTGGCACACCTGTGCATGTGCGAATCAGGTTCCCTCTATTTAAACAGCAGCACTCTGGCTCTGGATGGAGAGTGGACTGGCAAGCGAGCAGCCTGCACTGTGTTGGAGAGTTTTCTGCACTGAAAAGTGCCAAACAATAAAGAGTGGTGGTAGCTGCTGCCTTCCTGTGATCATTACCACCAGGGTACCTGTAACCTTCGCAATATATATGCAATGTTAAACGTTTTTGTAACTAAAAACTAATTTTTTTAAGTAAGAGCGAGATTGAAAGGTAAAACAAAGCAAAAAAGGTTCAAACAAACAAAATAATGAGGAGGCCGAATGGACAAGTCAGCATGTCCATAATGGAAGAAAGCCCAATGAAGTGATGAGCTGGCGCTGAGGTGAATGCAGGATGATTGGGACAAAAATCTGAAATTTTAATCAATTTGCATTCACAATAGCTGAATGATTTTTAGGCGTAGTGAGATAGAAAATATTTTTTTGTTCGATAGTGTTATAGGTGTATTAGTTTAATTTGTTTATTTATTTTTCATATGTTTCCTTTACGTTCCCTTCATCATGCGTTTTTTGTAATTTGAGTTTAGCAGCAAGTGCAACAGATTTGCAAATTACAATTTGACAGATGAAAAGAGCATTGTTTTTTTTTCATGTCTGCCACACAGACATTTCAAGAGACTTGTGGATTTACAGTAATTTGTCAACTCAAAAGCTTAAATTTGATTGACAAACTGTCATGGTCTGTGCAAATGTGCTTTTGCTAGTGGTGTGAGCTCATTAAGATAAATGACCCTACTGGCAAATACACTAGTCCTGCACCTGTGATCAGGACACACTGTGATGTACAATGGTGAATTTAGGATGCTGAACTTAGCTGCTGCCTGCAAAAAGGGAAAGAATACTGATGAGACTGATACAGTGTGAGAAGAAGAGTGAGGAGGGGAGACACAGGTAGTAGATGTCAGAAAGCAGAGGGAGGTAATGGTGATGGTGAAAGGGAGATAAATGGTACGAGAATGTTAATAACAACTACTGTGGTTCCTCAGCTTTTAGTGGAGGGAATAGTAGAACAGAGGATGGATGAGACAGCAGCACGGAGAGAAAGAACATGGCTGAGATGTGCACTTTCTCTTTTGTCTCCGTGGTGATAGAGGAAAGAAGAGACAGGAAGACAATGACAAAGACTGAAACAAATATGGTGGGAGGCACAGATAAGTCCTTCTTTGATATAAAAATGTGATAAGCAAGTGCAAAAGCCAGAGTAATGAAATGTCCAATGTTATGCTTTTCATGACTTTCAAAGGCTCAAAATGATCTGAAACTGTTATATACAAGTTTTCAGGTGGCATAGAGGTTTTTTGTTTTTTTTTAATCTACGTGGTTGAGCTGGTGGTCCATGAACAGAGACTAAAGGCTGCTGCAGCGGTTGCAGATCTGCCCTCTATCTCTGCGCCTCATTACTGTCTGTTCATTTCCAATAAAGGTTACTAGAGCCTCAAAATTAAAAAAAAAAGAAAAGAAAAGTTAAAAGAGACAATCAAGGAGATTTTTGAATTGTTATAAAAAGCAGAATGACTCTGTTGTGGTGTTACAACGTGGTGTTACAAATTTTATACAGACACTTCACATCTTAGAATGTCTGATTACTAAATTTTCATTCAGTGATTAATAAAGTATTTTTGAATTGAATTGAACTGATTAAATTGCCTAATCACCAATACAGCAGTTTTTTTGCTCTTGTATATCTTGCTTACTTTGCAGTTGTCCTATTTCTGGTCCAAACTGCACAGTTGAATTCAACAAAGAAATTTTATCTTTTGACGTGTGACTTTAGTAGGTTAACTTACTAAACCGACACACAGGAGTACATTTCAGTATAACACAATTAGGTTTTCTAATAAGATTAAATTGTTCTCATGTCTACTGTAAAAGACTCAGAGCATATAACGGGTCTGTGAAAAATTCATTGTGAGACAAAAGAAGTGTGCCTACGTGATGGTTGGACAGTGAACATGGTGGACTGTGAGTTAAAGAGGAAGATAAAACAGATTTCATCTTGAAGTTTGACAGCAAGAATGAGAAAGCAAGTAGAAAGGAAGATCCCTGGAACTCAAGCAACATGATGAAGGCACTCATATCTGTCATATTACCCATACTAAAGAGAAAGACAAGAAATAAATGTGATTACATAGCAAGAAAACGATTGACTTGAATAAAGGTTATTAGTGGGGGAGATGAAAGAAATTTGAGAGAGCAAAAGAAAAAAAAAAGAAAATGACACATGATAGACCATGAATAGGGCCGAGGCATTTTTGAGAGAAAAAGAAGGTAGGTTATGGGAAAAGTTGGAAAAATAAAAGTTTAATACCCCTTTCAGTAGCTCTACAAATATAATGCCTGGTAGTAGTGTCTCTAAAACAGATGATAAAAGCTGAAGATTAGGAGACTTCTGTTATCATTGATGTGATCCTTAAAATAACAGGACATAAAAAAAACAAGGTAGTTGCTGGTTTGATGCCCTCTGAGTTAATTCCCGATGTGTTTTTGACATCCCCACTAACTGCATGGTCACATTGGCTTTCAACATGCTATACAAAATTAACACAAAAAATCCAGAGTTAATATATGCTGGATCTGTTTGGGTATTTCTAAGTGATCACACTCTTTTATTCCCCTACAAGCTCAATTTTTACCCCAGCATTTTGTGCTATCACTACACTTTTTACATTTCTATTGTTATATTTGCTACCATAGTTACAGCACTTTACCACCTCAACATAAGCGTGGCATTCTCTGGCACTGGTTGACACAGCTTTTTCGTTTTTGTTTGTTGTTTTGTCTTTGCTTTTTGAAGCGAAGTCTCAGTGACAGGAGACTGTAAGCTGAACCAGAGCAGGATTTATTGTAGATTCAGCTTTACATAATCTGAATATACATTGTGAATGAAGCTGAAGAGCTGTTCTATGATGATTATGGTTGCTTATTTTACACGGCATGTCTCTTCAGTTTTCTTAAAGGCTGTCCAAGTTTATTCATGAGTTCCATGTCATGGCAGCTTTTACTCCCCTCCTATAAATGAGACCTCGTTTACATTGTATGTATATGCATATGCCTGGAGAGCTGAATGTACAGCAGGCATGTGTCTGTGTGGGATTTATTGTACTTTATATATTCCACACAGCTATATGGTCACAGTGTTGGGGTACCTTAGGCCCTTGTGGTTAACGTCATATAGAGACAGGAACAGACTGGTAGGGGGACATAAAAGAGGTTTTAAAAAGAGCTGCTATGAGTGTAAAGAAAGGACAGGGCATAGCAGGGTTACTGAACAAAGTGACTGACATTTAAGGAAAAGGTATAAGGCAAGCTGATGAAAATGGCCTATAGACACAAAAACAAATGACGATGAACAAAAAGATTCTGCTGTAAGTTTTGTCCTTGACAATTTCCTCCCTCATTTTGTTGTTTTCCTTTTCTTTTGTCACATATCCATACTAAAACAACTTTGTTAGGTTTTGCAAACTAAATACCTGGTTCGGACTATGAACCTAATGTCAAGGTCTCATGTTAAATTCATGTCTTACATAACATGCACATTCTTCACATTATGACTATGTCATGTAGTGATACACACACAAGGCTCTTATAGCTAAGGAATTTAAATATGAAGCATAATTTTGGTTTTTGGAAATAAAATGGCTACATAATTTACTGTTGAGTGAGCTGGAAAATGATGGCATTGACTCAATAGTACAACTCGGTGGTCTCATGAAATGATTAACATACAAGTTCATGTCTTGCCATCCTTACTCCATATTTATAAAGTTTGGTTAAGTTTTTTACTCTCCAGCATACTTGCAGTCTTTCTGAGCGGCTGTTCCTAAGTCATTTTGTTTGTCAGACATTTGTAGGATACTGTGTATTGATATGCGTGCATAATAGTTTTACATTCAGGCATGTCAATTTAACATTTTCTTGTCGTAGAGAAGATGCTAACGCTAATCACTGATAGCTGCTGCCACCACCTGGTGGACATGCAAATTATATGAATTATCTTTACTTGCCAATTTGGACTTGAAAACTAATTTGTTTTATCCATGAAACTTAACAAGTCAAATGTTCAAACGAAGGACACTAGCAATGCAACTCCGATTTTGCTCTCTTATTAATTTATTTTTATGTTTTGTTTTTTTTTGGTTTTTTAAACAGAAGCAATTTTTTGTAATTTGCACCACCATCTGGGCAAAAACCTCATCTCCCTGGTAAGTCAGTGGATGGGAAGCTTGTTGTGATTGGTGATACATAATAGTAATGTTATGTTATGTGCCACATCACTGTTACAAGATATTAAAGCTTGAATACCGTATTTCATTTAACAAACTCTAATAATAGGACTTTAGCAAAATGTAAACAAATCTAACGTCAACATTTGCTATTTTTCTCAGTAATCACAACAACTTTCAGAGGTTTTTGTTCGTTTGCTTGTTTGTTTTTTGTTGTTGTTCTTTTTCAGTTTAAAAGATGCTGGTTGTGACTGCTTCTTGGACTACATCTGTACAACTATTTTGTGTCTCCAATTGACTTGTTATGATGACTGGTATAGGTGGCATGCAGTGAATATGTGGAGAATTTTGAGATGAAAAATAAAACACTGGTGACCCATTAATGCTGGAAGGATAGGACAAAATAACAACTGACATGGTTTATCTCTTAGTATCCTGAATTCTATAAAGCTTTTTAACTGGTCAGTGCTTTCTGTCCCACTTTTTAAAAAATATTTTGCAAATAGATGCATATTGCGAATTAGATGAAAAGAAATAAATGCAATGTTAACACTGTCTCCAAAACCCCCCCCCCAAAAAACAAAAACAAACAAACAAAAAAACAATGCAGTTTTTCTTTCTCTTTCTTTTCATAATATGCAAATGTGCAAGTAGTTTTAAATTCTTCCTGGTACTTTTTCCAAAACCTTCATCACTGGGTGTTTTTCTGATTTTCTGTGGTAACCCATCTTCATTGTTCCTGTCTTTTTTTTTTTTTTGAACAAAGAAGTTCTCTGCATTATTATTTTGACAAAAAAAATTGACAGTTTTGTAGTTTTTCTCTCCATTTTTATTTAAAATGTCTGTAGATGGTAACTGACATATATTTAAATCATTTTGAAAGTGTTTCAGCCAACCACAAGAATATGTGTAAATTCGTTAGTGTAATTTATTGTTTGTCTTGTCCCGGCATAAGCGACGTTTCTTGACATGTGTGGACCAGTTGTGGGAAACGTCCCAGTGCATTAAATCAAACGCATTGATCCCCATTGAAACTGCAGTGTTTCGGAAGATGCGCATGCACACTCACGTACTACTGAGCAAAAAATACAGTTGCCAGCTCATAAGTAGTCTCTTTTCCAAGCTATTCTGTGCCATAAATAACATGAAACACAACTGTTTACTCTCCTAATCTCCTTTCAATTGTGACATTGTGCAACAAACATAAAGACATTAAATGCATGGTACACGTTTTGAAGGCTGGATGGAGGAGAGACCATCGGTCTCTCTCTGAGGTGAAGAGGAGAGAAGCAGAAGAGAAGGAGATGCCTGGCCAAGGCCCCATCCAGCATGGACTACAACATCTGGACAGTTCAGAAACAATTAAAAAAGAGTTTTCAAGACAGCATATTGCTCGTGGATCTATTTTCTGACCCAGAGTGCAGCCCTGACTGGTTCTGAATGAGGGCTTTATCTTTTAGTGTATCGGCTTACTTTCACCCCAATTATATGTTACATTAATTTTTTCTGCTTTGGAATTATATATTATTCTGCCATTGCAGTTCTTTTTTTTTCTTTTTAGGTTTGTATATATATTACACAATTAAAAGCATTGTTTATGTCATTTCTGTGAGACCAGGCTGACTTAATGCATGTCCTTAAGACTCTTGTTATCTTCATATTGTGTATACTCATTGTCCTCCAGATCAAAAATGAGCCACCCTCAATAAAGGTCTAAATTAAAGCATTTTCATATAATTTTAAATGCCAAATCTATTTTTCATGAAGAAACAATCTCTCATTCTTCAGAAACTATGTTAATATCAGGGCTTTCCCTTTCTACAGCTAAGAAAGACTGCATTCACTCACTAGCCAAATCTAAATAAAATAAACCAACAAGGCAGTCTAAGATGAACAGCATGACTAATACAGGAGAACAAATGAATAATGGTTGCCACTTTCTAAACACTTTCTAAACAAGTCTCCTATCAAAACACACGTCCATACCTCAGTAGGCACGGTAATCAATGAGTACATGCAGGTCAGTAAGCAACTGTGTGCAGGGACCTTGCAGATATCTTTGACATTTTCAGTACACAGTATGTTTTTACAGCCCTTCTTTAGTGAGAAGACTGACATCTCTTCCTCTTACTTGCCCCAGACAGGGCAGCGGCTGGGGCAGAAGTAGATCCAGCCTCCTGAAAAAGTTTGCACAACGCTGAGTGGAGGAGATGCTTCCTTCTCTGAATGGATGGTGTTGCAAGCACATTTCCCAGCAGCTCCAGGTAGGGTTGATTTCACTTCATAACACAACGACAATGTTATGGAAGAAGACCAAAGGTGAGCGTACAGTCTTGCTCCTTCAGCTGTATGTTCCAATCACCTTGGCCAGGTTTTCCAAACCTATTGTGTTGTGGTTATACTCCAGGATGATGGCTGGCGTCCTGTCCCCACCATCACTGATGTCAGACGTTCTTTGCAGCATACTCAGGAGGACAATATTCTTATTTTTTCTTTGGGATGTAGGAAACTAGGGTGGTGGTGGGGATGAAGGCAAACGTTGATGAGATGGCCTCTCTCCTCTTCAGTGAAAGCAGCACTGGTGGGAGCTCAGGCCTGTCCTTTCAAGCTGTGACAATCATGTTGATGTTCAAAAGCTGCTAAGTTAATGTTAGGTGAAGAAATGGTCACATGTGTCATTGTGCCCCCTCAGTCCTTCTGTCACATCAAGCATGACCAGCATCCCCTGGTTCTTCTCTGAGCCTAAGATCAATCAGTAGTGTGTTTACATCCCACAGTAGTTAGTTGGTGGTATATATGCATGTGTTCTGGAGGTGTGATGCTGGAGGGGTGGTTTTTGATGGAGGCTGGAAGGAAGAGGCTGGGCATTTTGGTTCAAAATTGAATTCTTTCTTGAAAATTCTTCATGCATCTCCTACTCCATCTTTAAGCTTGAGCAGAAACTCTGACAGTTTTATATCAGGTGCAGCCCTGCTTCAGAGGGGATTATGTTACAAAGACTTGTTTTAAAAGTATGAAGAGATGGAAAGAAATTCAATTTAATCTAGAAAACAAAGTTGCTGATAGCGCATATTGTAATTTTAATTGCAATAATGTTAGTTTAATTAAAGTCTGGCCTTAGAAAGAGCAGATGCTTTTCAGTTAAAACAGGAAGCTGTGACATCAACCAACTATCTCATGATCACAAAGCCTCAGATAAGACTAAACGGTTAATGCAGCCTGAAAGAGTAAAAAATAAAACTGCCACGATCAAAGCGAAAGTTGCAAACTAGTGAGAGGTGTGAAAAATGTAATGGAGTGCTTAAGAAAGGAAATGATGAATGAAAGATGAGCCATGGAATGTGGGGAGGAGGTTAATAGACAATGCTGAAGTCGAAGGTGCTTTGAGAATAACATGAAAGGTCTCTCAAGAGAAAAAAGTGGAACAAATCAAATCTTTTATGAAAAAGTTAAATCTTTAAAGCGTGCAGCAGAACTGAAATGACATACCTAGCTACTGTAGATGGTTCACAGTTAGATATAATTTTAAGGCTCTTACAAACTAAGATTAAAATACAATTTAATAACATTGATGAAAAAAAAAAAAAAAGTCCTATAACATATTATTCATTCTAATGCTCTGTGAACAGGTTATTACCAGATATAGGAGATTTATTTATTCTAAAAGCTTTAAATAGTCCATTGTTCCATTAAAACATATTTCAGTGCAACATTTACAATGTAACACACCTGCAACAATGCTTCTGTACTGGATTGTAATTGCTTGATTATGCTGGTGAAGACTCATTGTGATCCAGATCATGGTAACTCTCGAACTGGAATTCTTTTTCTGTGTTCATAAGGATGTTTAACCTTCCATCTAGAAGGATGGGATTATATTTTTAGTTTGTTGCATTCAGTTACAGTTCCCAGTTCAGTGTGATGATTCCTCTGATTCAATTAAACATCTGAAGTTAAGATCATCCTTGTTTTAGCCAATCACACACTTCACACTGATATCCAAACTACTTTTGAAAGATTGACCTGAACATATCCAGTATATTCCTGATTATTGCTCATTGGTCTCTCTTCATCTGCTACATCTGAATAATTGTATATGGTGATTAATATGTGCGGAAAATCAAACAGCAAATAAATGACAACTCTGAAAGTCTGAGTTCTGTCAGTGGCAGAAAGATGCCTAAACTGAATGTGTGAGCACACAAAGAAAATGTTGCATATGTCTTTTCTGATACACATTCTGGTGTTTTTTAAGGTGTGCAGTGAGAATTTGTGTACGTCAAATTTTTCAGATCACCTGTTCAGATGCTTTTGTACAATGTAAATGTGATGTTGAGAAGAAGAAATGGCAGAATCTTTGACAAAACCAAAACACACAATTTAAGGAATAATAGTTCTAATTTGTTAAATGTTTGGGAGCTGTGTGAAACAGAACACTGTCCTTTCAAAAGTGCCTCTAATCAATACGACAAATTATTCAATTTAACCTAGCTCAATTCAAATTTGTTCAACATGAAATGAGTACAGAAACTATTCATATGTGCCATGATATTCTCTCACTTTATTTTATAATGACCTGGTCCCAGTTAACCAGCACAATTTAACCACTTTTAAGTCTGTACAAGAACGCAACATACTGCACAAGAAAAAAAAAAAAGGAAGTAAGTTTAGTATACAAGATTTTTTTTTAAAGTATTGGTGGAATTATGTGATGAAGCAGGGATTAGACAGAGGATACTGTTAACTTTAGATCTACATCTGTTAGACAGACTTGCTTCTCAGTAGATGCTGCAGGGATGTTGATTTCTGTACCATCAACTGTTAGAGAGAAGCACATAAAAAAGTTGTGTAAAAACATGACTGAAGGATAATCAGGTGTATTTTCATCAACAAAGACATGAGATTTTTGTTGTTGTTGTTGTTTTATTTATGAAAATGCATTAGTTGTAGCTGATCTGATTCATCTGGTAGTATTTTTGTCATAATTGGGATGCTCTGTTCTGTATTTTAAATCTTCTAAAACGTAATTTCAGGAGGTAGGATATATCACCAGCTGATATGCACTATTAATTTGCCTGTGCCCAGGAACAACAAATGAAAAGAAGTTTGTAGCTATCGCTGGATGGCACAAAATATGTATTGTGCATAGTCCCTGCCAAATAAACAATATATAAATATTTATGATGTAATTTCTTCTTATTTGTCTTTATTAAGTTGTCTGGTGATGTAAATAAATGTGTATTGGCTGCTTACACCTGACTGCTGAGGTAATGTTGGAAGATCTTTCTTACTGTGACTTTAAGAAGATAATGGATGGGTCAGTATATTTTTCTGATTTAACAGATGATTGTTGACTCACATTCAGTTGGACTCACTATGTGACACAATTTGTATTTGGTTCCATTTTACAGGCTATCTATTCATCAATGGCAGATAAAGCAGGGGCTACCAATCTGCACTCCTGATGCTTTTAGCTGATGTGCCGTTAGGCCTTTTTTTGTTTTGTTTTTTTTCTGAGCTCTGCAGCATCTGCACGGCTTCTTGCTCTGAATCTGGATTGCTTCTGTTACTGTTTTCCATTCACCAATTTATTTTCTGTTCATGTTTCCAGAACCGAGAAACCAAATAAAACCGATTTCTTTTCCCCTACTTCACAGATGAGTGTCTCAGTTTTCATTGCTCTGCTGTTGTGTTCGTCTCATGTTTATTCAGCTGTGGTACAATGATTTTACATACAAATGATTGATTAGAGGAGTATTCGTATCCATTCACGGATAAAAATGGAACTAAAAAAAATCAGGTTTGTACATGTACGTACAGTCTCACCATAATTGAGCCTTTAAAAAGATAACCACACACACATATGCATGGCTTATAAAGCCAGTGAAAAGCATGCGTATGCACATTTCAGCCTTTGTGTGTGCACACAGTTTCAGTAATGAAAATAAACACGGCTTTATGCATCTGGCCCCTCAGTCATGTTTTCTTTGATGTTAGAGCATCAGAGTGTAACAAACATTTGTACTAAAAATGCATAAGTCTGCTCCTCTGATTCTTATTCCACTTCTGTGTGTTTCAGTATCACATGGAGATTATACAATCACCTAATCTTTTTTTTTCTTTTCTACTCTGTCACTTTTTCTTCAGCACTTCCACTCATTAATCTCTCTCTTCTACTTTTGCCTCCTTTGCTGTTCTTCTCTCTCACTCCCTCATCCCTCCTCTGTCTCGCCCTCTTTGCTGGGAGGTGAAAATTGAATAAGAGCGAATGAGCCCAGTAGAAATCCCATCAGAGATACTAAGAACTTCAACATTATTAATTAGTTGAGATATTTTTGTCTGTGTAAGCTGCAGGGAGGGAAAACATGAGCAATCTTCCTCTTCATAGAAATGTACACAAACTCATGCAATTCCATATAAACATTTTTAAAAAAAAAAAGATCTTATGATTCAACATATACAGAGCACCAGAGAGAACAAGGTTATGTGGAACTGAAAAATAAGCAACAAAAATTTGGGGCAATTCAACTTGAATGTAAGACCCTTTTCTTGGACATTTGCTTGTTATTATTATTATTATTATTATTATTATTATTTATTCATTCATTCATTTTATTATTTATTTTTTTAATCACAGAAACAACATATAGGAGAGACTTTTTTTTCTCTCTCTTTCTCTGTTGGACGATAAAAGCTGCAGTCATCTGGTACTTCCTGTGTTTCAAATCTATGCTACAAAAGGTCTAATAAAAAGGTAAAGTTAGATAAAAACTTAGGTTAAATTTACATTTTCATAATCAAACATTTTATGATTTGGAGTTGAAACTGGAAATAACAAATTGTTTTCTTCATGTTATACACTTCATTGTCATTTCCATCATTTCCATCCAGGAACAACAGACATTTGTAAACAATGAATTATTTATGGGAGATTCCTAAACTAGATAGAGAGAGAGAGAGAGAGAGAGAGAGAGAGAGAGAGAGATACATAACCAAACAGGGCTGAAACAAATACTTATCTTATTTAGCATATATGAGATTTTTTACATAAATATTCACAAATAAAAATAAATCTTCAAATATGTACACACAATTTAGATAATAGTCATTGATCATTTTATTCCTTAATTCTTTTTTTAAAACCTTTGTAAATAAGCATCCGCTTCAAACCAATCACTTAGTTCATTCAAAATATTTCAGACTCATAACTGATACACATTTTGCTTTAGTTCTTGTTTTAACATTTTCGAAAATAAATAAACCTCTCAAATTATAGTGACCTGCTCTTACTTTCCTAAATCCAAACTTATTTATATACACAATATGCCTCAATTTTAAAATGTTAATTTGACTGAATAATGTATTAGCTGATTTGCAGTATCTGGCCTTATTAATCATTCTAATAGATCTTGTTTCTGTAATTTAATTAACATGTCTAGACTTGCTTTTCCAGCATTCCTTCATATCTCCACACAATATGAAAAATAAGGCATAACCATACATCCATTTTTTACTTATAAGTCTTTTGTTTTAAACAACAGATTTTGCCATCTAAGAGAAAGTACAAAAACACCACAGTACAAACTGTACAGAGGAGAATATTCAAATGAACAGCCAAACTACTTCACTAACCCTTCCATTTGTGATCATTGCCAAGTGCACAATTGTTTACCACAGAAAATAAACATTTCTTAAATTTTGAATTTGACATGGCTGACAGAATCATTGCACAGAGGATGGACACTGCTGTACAACACCTTTGGGGATGGTGGTGAAGGAACAGATTATCCATTTGTGTAAATTTACTTGGACTGGCAGAAGTACGTTATCAGAACATAAAGACTGCCAAGCCACTCTGTTTTTAATTGACCAGAGAAAATAGGCTCATAAGGCAACCTGGAATCTTTAACTATAAAACAAGTTAAAAAAAAAAAAAAAAAAAAAAAAAAGATGGAAGAAAAGAGCCCACTTTAGGCAGAAACCCGCCCACTCTGGCA
>JBAMYA010042421.1:0-14442 GCA_037176975.1 Arrhamphus sclerolepis
TTGATTTGTTTAAAATGGCATATATACATATATGTGTGTGTGTGTATATATATATATATATATATATATATATATATTTACACACACACACACACGCGTATATATATATACATACACATATGTAAACGACAAATCAGATGATATGTTTTGCTACCTGTTTTTTACTCCACATCACTGCTCAACACCAGTTGTTCCATTTTGTTTTTTCTGGTTTGTTATTTTGCTGCCAGCTGGGCCAAATCTGAAAGTAGCAACTGTGTGGAAATACAATGATGTAGTTATTCTGAGAAATGTCCAATAGGTGTCCTCAGATCTGACCACAGGCCTGCAGACTGGTTGTCCAGGTTAACTGCAAGGCCATGGACATGCAGGTGTTTGAGTCTCTGCGTCACAAAGGTTCAGTCAAACTGAAGTGAGAAAAAGGCTCCTGTCACGGGTCACTGCTGCTGAGAAACCAAAGCGTAACAATCACATCATTCGGTTCTCGGTAACAACGTCTTCGTTTTGCTCAAGTTTTCTGTGACGGGTCCACCACCTGCTCAGACCAAACCTCAGACTCAGAACCTGGTGGAGCTAAACGTTTAGTGTTTAATGAATTTAGATTCTCCATGATGTAAAACCTCTGCTTAGATCTTTTATGGTGTCATATGTTAAGATGTTTATGGCTAATGCTTAAAAGTGAACATATGTAATAATAAAACGTTTCACTTCAGTACAATGAAAAACTGACTAAAAGTACCACTGATGTCACCTTTATAACTGCACATGCAGACGTACTATATTAGATATTATATACTGAAAATACTGGTTGTTTTAAGACTCTAAAACCCTTTAATGTGTCCCAGTCAGTATTCAGTGTTCCATGTTTTGGAACTTTACTCAGGTACTTTATTATTATACACAACTATATGTCTTCACGGTGCTGAGAATGAACGGTCCTCACTACTCAGGGGATTACTGGTGTTTGGGTGATACTGGTTCCATCTATTCAGATGGGACTGGTATCACCTGAGGACCAGTGCTAATCTACAGTAGTTCCAGAGTACGTCTGTGAGATTAATCCGGAGTGAATGCACCATGTCTGTAATCCGTAAAGTAGAAAAATGTCCACTGCAACGTACCTACCCTATTTCAGCAAACACTTGGGATAATTTAATCTCTTGTGAATCCACATCTCAGTAATTCAGTGATTTGTGGGCAGAAGGCTTTCTTTTTTCTCTTTCCCCGTGTATTTATGGCACCAACAGCAGATATGAAGACAGATGATGTTTGAACAGAAAACAAAACAAAAAAAAACAATGAAGAAATTTGTCAGCATTAAGCTTCATACAGAGACCCAGAAAAAGCAAGACGAAGGAGTAGACGACGAGGCAGCGAACGAGCAACAAAGAGATGGATGGCATGACTAGTAGCATACGGTGGACGCTTTCTGTCTTCCATCAAGCTCTAAGCTGAAAGTCTTTGCTGAAACGAAACCTCCAGTTGCAGCTCTGTTAACTGTCACCACAGCAACTTCAGCACATACACGTCCTTTTCAGGTTTCAGGTCGGCTCTGGTCAAAATGTGGCATGTTGTCTCTGAATTCCAGCTGCAGAGCATCATCACACGCTTCCAGCTGGAGGTGAGCTGAGAACCAGTAATCCATGTAATCCTGCTCATATCAATGATTTTGATCATTTTTCTTCTTTGAAAAATTCATTAAATGATCAGACAGAGATTAACTGTGTGCTTCCTTTCACTTATTTAATATGTGTACTATTATATAATATATGTACTCTTTTATTAGAAAATATCCAGCTAAACAGTTGATTATATTTGCAGCAAAAACCGCATCAGTAGTTTATGAGGCAAAGAAAAGAAAGTACTAAAATAACTTACTAATGAATGGTAATCAAATCAATATTTCTACACACTTGTTTTGATTAAATGTTATAAAAACACAAGGCTTTGTTGACACATCTGGGGATTAATGTCTGTAAATTTAAATAAAACGCAGAGCCGCATGAGTGTGTTATAAGACACACGAACGTATCTTTTAATCACTGCAGGTGATGCTAGTTTTGTACAAATAAGGCATCAGAGATTTACCAGGTATCTTGGAGACATTACGTCTCCATCTTCTTACCATACCTACTGACGGTGATAACAGCCAAAAGCGACTCATTTCTAATGTTATGAATAATATGGTTTTATCACATTAAAGATAATGTATTCCAGAACACACCAAGAAGACTGAAAACTAAAATCACATAAACATGAGTTCTAGCTTTGGGAGGCTCCAAAGTCATGATCCATTCACAAAGTTTGAAAAGAGCTGTGACATCAGAGTTAGAAGTCGTTACAGACTGACTGAAGCGCAGGGAGGACGTTTCTGTACACAACTGGACGCACGAGGACAGAACGGACAGAAAAGATATTCCTGACCAACACTGATCCGTGTGGATCTGCAGCATCTATATCTGGATTGGAGACGCCCAGAACCACAACTCACAAACTTTAATGCAGAAAGAACACTGCAAAAACTGATTTCTAAGAAAGTCAAAAAATACTTGTTTTAAGACAAATGGTCCTCTTTTAAAAACACACATCTCATTTAAGAATTCTAGCCAAGCATTTTTTTCTTACCCCATTGGCAGATTTTTTTTTTTTTGTTTCTGCTTAATATAAGACGTTTAAATCTAGTCAAAATGTTTTATATTAAGGAAAAAGAAAAAAAAATTGCCAATGGGGTAATAAAAAAATGATTGGCTAGAATTCTTAAATGAGATATATGCTTTTAAAACAGGAAGGAAAACTCCCTCTGCTGCAGGAGAGAACAATTTCACCAGAGAAACTGAATGAGATGAGGGATATTTAGGCTAAAATTCAACGATAAGAGCCTTTCATTGTGCCTCCTGCTAGTAAGACGTGAGTCCTGCGGCTGAAGGTCTCTGTAATCACTCAGGAATTCTAAGTAGTTGCGTGTCTGAGCTCCATCATCTCGCTGCCATGCTGCCTTCGCAGGACTCACTTTGGGAAATAATTTACTTGCTACATTTAAAGTCACTTGTTACATTTGAGAGCAGTTTGCACAAGTTGAGGATCAGCACAGCAAACAACAATGAAACACTAAAATCCACTGCTTTCTGTCTGCTTGCTGACCACCAACAGAACAGGGTTTTATCATAGAAAAAAACTAAAAACTGTTTTCTAGAGGTTTTTATTCAAGAGTGGTCAAATCTGACACTAAAGTAAACAATAGCTAAATAATAGCAAATCTGACAGAATGTCTTTTGTAACCAGAGGAACAATTCAATGACATTATTGCAAAGACATAAAAAGAAAAGGAAAATTCCATAAGATGCTTTTGATTATTTCAAACAGGCGATATAAGTGCTGTTTCACCACATGGTGTATTTATAACATTAAGTGCTCACAAACGTGTAATCCAAACCAAAGAGCCACAACAGCTGGATGGACTTTTTGAACTGAAAAAACTTTATAATGTGAAAGTATGTTGTTGCTGTATGAAATATTGATTGAAAAAAATCCTCTTCATCGTCATCTGCTAGCAAAAGCTTCACTTCCTGTCACCATGCTTCATTGTTTAAGAAAATAAGATTTATAAACACAAGGGAGTTTATGAAGAACTGCTTTCAATTCTTTAAATTTTAGAGTAAACAAATGCAGCTTGAAAAGGAGCTGGATTCACATGAACAAAGGAATAAATGCGCTGTGTAAGGGCCCGAAATTATCTATGAAGCTCATTAACACGTTTATTCTAGTTCTATACATAATTAAAAGCCCTAATGATGATGATTATTATCATTACTATTATTGTTCATTTGTTCATTGCTATTTAGGACACCATCTGAGTCATCCACAAACACATGTGAGGAGAAAAAAAAATCTTTGTGAACCCTAAAGACGTGCTCTCCAGAAAGCAACAGGTCACATGAAAAGAAGTCCCTTTTCTCTGGTGTCCAGCATGACATGACGGTGTGTGTGAACTCCAGCCTGGGACTAAGAATAGAACATCTGTTTCCCATAACTTCTATAAACCGATGCCTGGGAGCCTCCACTGGGAGCCTGCACCTTTTGTTGGACCTTTTAGCTGCAGGCAGTTCTTCAGAGCACCCAGTGAGGCTGGAGCGTAACTAAAGGACTTCCAGCCCCTGACGAGGACAACGGCTGTCCTGCTGTCCCTCTAAAAGAAGAACACATGCTCCTATGTTATGGAGAACAGGGCAGGGAAACACTTTTATTTGCACTTTCACACAAACAGCTAATAGACTCAGAAATAGCAACACAAATGGTTGATGTAGAGTTTCCTTAGCTGTGCTGGTTTTATGTATTTAAAAGGAAGACTGACCCTCAGAGCAGCAGTCTCTTCAGATATATTTCTGAAAGAGAGAATAATGTTACCATTCTGACTTCTTTTCTTCATCTTTTAACAGGCTCTGAGGTCTGAGCCACAGTCATTCAGCACCGCTGATGGACAGAAACAGGCAGGATTGGAACTATGCTCCCTGTTTAATTACACCAATTAAATTCAGAGTTCCTGCAAATGACTTTTCATGGTAATGTGTGTCTGGCAGAATACATAAATATCCATGACATGTTTGAAATATCTGCTGGACAGAGCTGCTTTGATTGCACAGCAGTTGCTACAACACCCAACATGCACCTTCTGAAAAAAGAAATCAATACAGCAGGAACTTCCACAGCTGGAAGGTTTTTTGACTGTTAGTGTGACTCAGTGCAGCACAGAGTCAGTGCGTAATGTGTTCTTGCATGTTTTCTTTCTTAGTATGATATGAAAACAAAAATACTATCGACTAATGACACATCCATCTAGTAAGGTGGTGCTTTCACACTGAGTGAGTAAGCACGCTTCACCCGGCTGCTTCACACACTCAACACCTCAGCAGAGGACTGTAATTGTCTCTGAAGTTTCCGAGTCTTTCAGGTTGTGACCTTTACACTGAGTGCAGATAAAAGTACTGGCAAATGTCACATCTGTCTAAGTGCACTACTCACAGAGTGCCTTTTCAATCTTGAGTCATGTGCTTTTAATTAACCAAACAGTTTTACCAGTTTGAGTGTTGCAAGCGTCGTTTCAGAAGAAGGGAAAGTTCCAGCCAACTTTACTTAGTTTACCCGCCTGGTTAAGTTTGCTCAAAAAGAAACTCAAGCTTGTTTCCTCCCTTGGTTTGGACCTTCTGGGTGGGTGTGAACACAAGCAAACGGACCAAATAAGAGTACCAAACTGAAGAGATGGTCTCGGAACGGTTCCAAGCAAACCCTGGTCCGGTTTGTTCAAGGTGTGAAAGCAGCCTGGCCTCACGCCGGGGCAGCCGTAAGAAGCAGACCTTTTTGGATTTGAAGGGCTCCCGTTGCTGTCGAGCAATAATTGTTTGGAAAGCTCGGCTACACAACACACAGAGACGCGTAGCCAACGCTAGAAATGAGTCGTGGGCTAAACTGCAGCTCTCAGGAGACATGCTGCCTGTTGGACATCTGGACAGATGTTCATATAGCACAGCTGCTAGAAAAAATGCATTAAATTTCTGAGGTATACAGCATGTTCAGAGAATGCTTGACGCTCAAACATCTCTGTAAACGAGGACAACGAGAACAGCATGTGAAATGTCCATGGTTGTGTTTGTGTGGTCCTACTTGTACTTTGTGCTTCCTGCTTCACGCCGCCCCACACGTTTCCGTCCAACAGTTGAATGACCTCAGCACACGCGTTTTTGTTTATAACTTCTGGTCCACTTACAGTCACCCACAATGTGAAAATGAACCACACCACAGACAAAAAAACACAAACCAACAACAAAGCAGGTGAACGAAGGGACCGTCCTGGTGTGAACGCCGCCCAAGCATGACACCAGCAACAGTGACATGCGTGCTGCTGTTGCCGTAAAGTTCATTTTCACTCCAATCAACAAACTCTTGACCTTAAGTGATGCTGCAGAAACTCTTTTTGATCTGCTGCTGCAGTTTTACACTTTGTGCTGTTTCTATCTTTGACACACACACTTGTCCCAACTGCAAAACGAGTGATAAAGCTTCAGACTGCAACGGAAGCTCCAAAGGAATCATCACAAACCAGCTGTTTCCAAGTTCTGCAGCTTTCATCAAACTAGGTGAAATAAAATAATTCACCACCACACTGAATTAGAGCCACAACTGCAACAGATGTGCTGCCATGTAAAACGTAAAGAAAAGAAGAGTGCAATCATTTTTTTTTTAAATTTCCAATAGAGCATGAAGAATATTTAAGATGTGATGATGGTAAACCTTAGCTCGTTTAGACTTTGATGGCAGCAACATCTCAAAAAAGTTTAACGGGGCAACAAAAGGCCGGAAAAGTAATTGGTGCAAATCAAGAACAAATAGAGGAGCTAATTAGGTTTAACAGGCAGCAGGTCAGTAACATGACTGGACATAAAAGGAGCATTTCAGAGATGCAGAGCCTCTCTGATGTAAACATGGACAGAGATTCACCAATCTGTGTCTAAAAATTGAGGAACTATTTCAGAAAAATGTTCATGAACGAAAAAGACTGAAGATTCAGAGATTCAGGAGGGGTGTCTGTGCTTGGGACAAGGCTGAAAGTCAAAACTGGACACGTGTGATCTTTGGGCCCTCAGGTGGCATCATCGTCATCATCATTATATTTAATGCTTTCATCATGCAGAAATGACCTAAAATAACATAGCAACTATTTATTAGAACCTGCATTTATAAATAAACAAACATCTATTTCACCTAACACTTCATACGTCAATCAGATAACTGCTTTTTTGTGAATATTTTCCATCACTTTCAGCATTTTATACCTGATGACAAAGTGACTTGAAAGCAGAAGAAATGTCTAAATGTCCCTCCAGGTGTCTGTCTCCTCTCAAATCTCCAAGTACATATCTTAAAATCCTTCTATCTCTCTCTGCCTCTGGTCATAAATCAACAGTTACATAAACTGCCTTCAAGTTAGTTTCCATCAGTGTTACATGAGGCTCCCTTAAGCACAAAACAGGAAGTTACTGAAGCTTAGTTCAAATGGTTCAGCAAAGATTGCATGTTGCAGAATTAGACTGCTTTCTCCAGGTTTTTTAGCAGATGTGGGCATGAACACATCATTCAAATGCCTCTGTGCATGTGTGGGCTTCATTGCAAGAACACCAGGAGGGAGAATGTGTGGACCTTTTTCTGTGACATAACTGCCTTAAAACAACCGAGAGCTAAAGCCATACACCTGACAGACTGACAAACTCACCTCAACACTTTGGTAGCTTATGCACTGATGTCTACAGATTGAAAAACCCCCCACACAATTAATGATATGCATTCAAATATGAGAAATAAACTGTTGCCTATTTGCACAATACATACACGGCTGCGCACAGATAACAGGAATGTTACGTGTGCAGAGTCGAGATGCAGCAAACAGCAGAGCATCCAGCAGGATGGAACGAGTACTAATTCATACTAATTCATTCTATAATTTTATAACATTGCTCTGTCTGCTGAAGTTTATCTTTAATTTGCTTAAAAGCTCTGGTGCTCTTATTCAACAAACACTGGTACAAAGAAATGTTGTGGCTTATCAATTTGTGCCAACTCCTTCAGGCATTCATTGTTTAGTTATTAAAAAAAAAGAACTTAAGTCTTTCAACATCTACAGTGCATAATATTGTGAAAACATCCAGGGAGTCTGAGGAAATACCGACACATGAAGACCAAGGCCAGAAACCACTGGTGGTGACCTTTAAGGGGAAATGTAGCCTTTTGGGTTCAGGAGTACTCTTGAAAAGAAAAAAAAAACAAACGAAACAAAACATTGTGACTGAAATCAGTTTGTTGCTGCATGGACAATTATAACTGGAATTGTACACCGTATTACACAAAGAGGAAGCCAGCCTCATCTCAGATGGAAAGAGACACGTACTCTGGTCAGATAAGCTCACGTTTCAAATTCTTTTTGAGGAGAAATGGATGTCAGGTTTTCGCCCAATGTGAGCTGGGATAGGCTCCAGCAGACCCCCGTGACCCTGTACTGGAAATAACTGGATGGATGGACGGATGGATGGCAGGTTTTACCTGACAAATCAGAGAAAAAACAGCCAGGCTGTTGCAAGATGCAAACGCTCACGTCTGTGCTGGTATACGAGTCCATCAGTGTTAGGGTATGGTTACATCTTGGAAATTTGGAGACGTGCAATCGTCAAAGCGAGGTATTTTCCCCGCAGCTCTGGGTATTTCAGCAAGACAATGTCATTCTGACACAGAGTTGGTATGCTTGACTGGCCTGCCAGAAGTTCAGTTCTCGCTCCATTAAAATATGGAAAACGTCCTGAAGATAAGAGAGCGACCGCAGATTGTTGTGCTCCGCCAACAACGTTCTTAGCTTCGCTCTGCAAAGGGTTGGGTAATTAAAGGGAAGGGTGATGTAGCACAGCGAAGGTTTTTCTCTCCATAGAGGAATGCTGGAGCTCTGACAGAGTGACCATTGGTTTCTTTTGTTAACCCCCCTGACTAGCATCTCCCCCGATCCCTCAGGCCAGGAAGAGTTTACATTTACAGATGATGGAGGTCTCTGTGCTCATTGGGGCCTTCAAAGCAGCAGAAATGTGTCTGTCGCCTTCCCCAGATTTGTACTTTGTCTTGGACATCTGCAGTCAGGACCTTTGACTTCATGCTGGTTTGTGCTCTGACATCACTGTCAACTGTAGGACCTTCTGTAGACAGGTTTGTGTCCTTCCACATCATGTTTAACCAACTGAATTTACCACAGGTGGACTCAAATCGAGATGCAGAAACATCTCAAGGATGGTCAGTGGAAACAGGATGAACCTGAACTCAGGTTACAGCGTCCTGCCAAAGGCTGTGAATACGAGCCATGTTTCATTTCATATTAATTTGTCCTGATATTTATGAATTTATCCAGATTATTTAAGGTCGCCTGTCACCTTCTCCAAGGGTTGTTAATTAGAGGCAAAGAGTTTTTCTACTGTGTTCAGTTTAAGCTTCTTTGGTTTTTTGTCTTGTGGAAATAATGGAAATCATTATTGTGCTTGGAATAGTAAATGGGACTTTACACTGTAGACGTTCATCCACTCACACACACATTCACACACCGGTTGCTGCCATACAACGGCACCAGCCCTACAACTGGGACAAACTGGGGGTTCAGTGTCTTGCCCAAGGACACTTTGGTGGGCACAAGAGGAACTAGGGTTCGAACCACTGACTTCCCACTTCATGGGCAAACGCTTTACAAACTCAGCCACCTTCCACCCTTGAGCACATGTAAAAACTAGTGTCCCATTAAACAACTGACCCTGTATCAAGTCCCGCCCCTGTTGCTAGGTCAGACAAAATGATCGTCTCTCCCGTCCACTCCCATTGTAAAAACAGGTTTTAACGTTGCTTTATTACTAATTAATGCACCAAAGAAAACCAGCAGCATCTGTATATTAATAGAGAGGAACACTTTGGGTACATGTAGTGAGCTTGAGCTTTTCCATGAATGCTTTGATTAGTTTAGCTAACAGTATGGCAGAGTAAGCAGCTGATGCTAGCAGCCACCCACCAACAGACGTACCTTTACAGACTATATGTGACCATTTTTCCAGCCAGGACTCTCAAATATATTAGTGGGTGTCACTTTTAGAAGAGCCCCAAGCACACTGTTTAACCATTTTTAGAAAAATAAAACGCTTTCACGGTTGTAGCTATGGGTTGTAGCCAGCTCCCTAGCCTACTTTGTTTTTGTGGTACAGTTCGGATTTCTGCCCGTTATGCTGCATCTTCACTACACTGTGTTCAGTGTTTTCAGAAATGTTCCTTTTTACTAAGACAAAGTTCAACAAAAAATAATCCAATGATTTAAATGGTGATAAAGGCAAATAAAACCTTTGCTCTTCCCATTGTTGTGAATGAGAGAGATGTTTTGTGCAACCGGATAATTCGCCCTGGATGTAGCAATGGAGAATGATTTTTCTGGTTGGTCAGTCAGGGACCTATCAGAAGGTGGATAAAGGGTCAATTAACAACCTGTAGGACTGAAGTGTAGTATACAGCTACATAATGTTCCTGTGATTTCTCAGTCTTTTTTAATAAACTTGCAAAAATCTCAAACTTCTTTCACATTGTCATTATAGAGTATTGTGTGTAGAGTTTTGGGGGGAGAATTTAATCCATTTTGGAATAAAGCTGTGACATCACAAAATGTGGACAAAGTGAAGCGCTGTGAATACCTTCTGGATGTACGGTATATCGCCCACCCCTGCACCGATGACTCTAAGGTTAGTGCTGTCGTAGTGGTGTGCGTGTGCTTCAAAAGAATATGAAGAAAATGAAGAAAAAGAGCCTTTCTTCTTTATTTGAGTTGCATATTTTTCTTCCCGTTTCTCAATTGTTTTTTGCGCTGTTGTTGCTAGGCTACTGTGCTGTGTAGACGCGCTGATGTTTACGTCATCTCACGGTGCGTTCCTATTGGTTGGTTAGCCTGCAGAGATGGTGGAGGCAGTGACAGGCCGTCACACTGAGACGATTCCTCCACATTTCTGACACTGCTGACATCTGCAGGTGTCTGTCTTTCATCTTTGCTCCCGTCTCGTTGTGAGGTCTACCACCACCGTTTGTTGAGCTACGATGGAACATTTTTCCCACGACTGCCCATCTTTCATCCGAGATGGCCGAAACTGTCCACTATGAACCCAGCATCGAGCCTGCTTGCTGAAAAGACAAATCTTTTCTGATATGCTGCAGAAGGTGATCATTCTTTATATGGTGCATACCAAACTAGACCGCAGGCAGATATCATGCAAATTTATCTTATTGGTGATACCGCTGGGCAAAGAAAACAGGCCGGTCTGCAAAAAAATGATTTCAGCCAGCTTTGTAGTAGCTATTTTTAAAAAAAGAAAAAACACTACTAAACTGTCTCTGGAATCTGTTACTTTGCAGACTTCTCATGATGAATTACACAAAATAACAAATAAAGGAAGGAGAAAACACTTACAAGCATAATAATACTGTTTCACCCACCAGTTTTATTCAATAGTCAAACTGACAAAGCCAATCAGTTTTCTCTTCCTCTCTATTAAATATGTGCATCATATATAAAATATACAGGTATGCTGGCAAGTCTGGCTCATCACGCACACATACATTTAAGACAAAGAAATAATGTGTGTTCTTCTGTTAGATATTACACCTCTGGTCTATCCTTTAACTGCATACACCCTCTTGCACCACTAAAACAGCACATCAGAAATTGAGTCTACAGGGTATTAAGAAATTCTCAAAAACACAGTTGAAGATGGTTAATATGTGCTTTACACCAAAATGAACCCTATTCTCACTCATATGCACAACTGCAAAACACAAAATATTCTGATTAAACATTTAGGATATAAAAACTATTAAGGATATGAAAGAGAGGGGAAATTCTACATTTGAGATATATCTCTGAATTGTTATCTAATCTTGTGCTATTGAGTGATTTTAAATTGGCTGCGTATGACATCATACCATAATAACACTTTAACAACCAAGATAGAAATCCTAATCTAAAAAAAAAGATGATCTGAGCTTTTATATTCTCATCATTTAATCAGAGGAACATAAATACGTGGAGCTAAGATACTTGAGATATGTGACAGAGAACTGCCACATGCCTTAGGGGTGGGGGGTGGGGGGACTGCAAAGGAAAGAAGAGATGAGAACAGAAACAGTAAGAGAGATGGAGGAGGGAATAAAAGTGCGGCATCCAAAGCACTTGTTCTCTACTTTGTCCCAAATGGGAGCTAGCAGGCTTCTGTTTAGCGGATGAGGGATGTGAGTGTGTGTTCAGCGTGTGGGTGGGGGTGGGGGGTAATGCTAGAAAACACAATTCCTGATAAAATCTCATTCAGGAAAAAATGCTGAATGATCTTCCTATCAGAGATTCCTTTAAAACAAACACTGAGATTGTAGGAGTTGCAGTTTTGCAGTGCATACCTCTGAGGCTTCCCCATCCCTGGGAGGGGGGCAGGTGGCAGCTGCTCTGCCCCCCTCCCCACCACCGACTCTCTGGCAGACAGAGCCGGCAGCTCCAGCCCACACTGCTGCCTCTAACATTAGCAACGCTTTGGGAGGAAAAGCCATGTGGAGCTAAACATCACGACACCCGCACAGCCCTGCAATGTTCACACACTCACTCCCTCTGTGCGCTCACTTCCTGTAGGGGGCTGGAGCTGCTGCAGCTAGGGTTATTGTGAAAGAAAGCTCTTGAAAAGTACTTTCAGGAGCACACCCTGATCAACTTTTCCTCAACACCATCACATATAGGACAGCATTTTTGCACATCGCTCATTATAAAGTTGTGGGGAGAAAAAAAAGAGTTCAGACAAACAGAGAAGAACAGAACTTCCCTTCTCCACAAGTACGCGACTTAAAATGAAATGAAAGCGTTCATCAAGCTTTAACTAACACACTTGTGGATTCAACCACCGGCTACTAAAGTGCACAATACACACGCACACACACACAAAGAGAAAACAGTGGGAGCTTACCTTACTTTGTAGCGATGCACAAGCTGTTCAGCAGTCCATCACAGCGCTCTCTCTCTTGTATAAGTTAGCGGCAACAGCAGCAAGAGGAGGAGGAGGAGGAGGAGGAGGAGGAGGAGGAAAAGCAACAGGCGAGAATAAAGCGCAGCAGCAGAAGAAGAAACAATGATGAGAGCAGGAGAGGGGGAGGAGAAGAGCGACTGACTAACTAAAACGGAGCTGACGGTGACTGACTGACTCCCAGAGTTTCTTGTAGTCTGAGCAGCAGGATTGTTCAAAGCCGTCAAGCAAACTCACTCCTCCGCCTGCCTCCCGCATGACGTCAGCATAGTCACATGACCGCACTCTGGTGCGTGTGTGTGGGGTGAATGAATGTGGGGGGTAGAGGGGGGACAGAAAGAGAGAGGCAGAGAGAAAGACGGAAAAGCCTGTGTTGCCGTGGTAACAGGCGCACTGCAACGCAATGATTTCAACAGGTCTCAAAGATTTTTATGCACAGAGAAGCTGTTCAGAGACAGACACGCAGAGGGAAGCAGCACTGGGGTTCATGCTGCCCCGGATTTTTTCCATCTCCACTTTTCAGGAACAATTACAATCAAAAAAGGAATGTGCACCAGACTATCTGCACTTCCGAACTTAGGCTCGATGTGCTTAAACCACATTTTACTACTGAGTAGTAATGTTTCACTGTGCCACAAGGACTTTATGTTGTTTTTATCTGCCCATTTTAAGTACAATACTGTTAAACTGGAAACGGCTTCTTCCTTGGTGTGCTCAGGAACAATTGCTTCATAATTTCTTCTAAATCAATATTGGTTACAAACAACAGCCAAGATACAGGTATACTAACACGTCTGTGTCACAGGAGAGACTAAAGAGGCAAAATGTCAAGAGTTCATAAGGCACAGCAGCCTTATTGATTTATAGGACAACAAATGGACTTGAGGTGGCAAGAAACTCCAAGGCCAACAGTAGAAAGACAGCACTCTCATCCATTCATTATATGTTCTTGCTTCTTCCTATTTAGGATCACCAGGGTCTGCTGGAGCCAATACCAGCAATATATTTTCAAATGTACACCTTTTAGACAGCACCATGAAAGGTCAACGAGAAAACTAAAAACAGGAAGAAACGGCGAGCCTAGGAAGAAAGACCCTGTGTTGTTTACTCAAGATTTCATTTATTACACTTTTGCTTTAGAACAACTGAACTAAAAATGTGTTAATTAAGAGGAGAGATGCTTGAATCATATTCCCCCGTGTGTTACATTAAAACTATACAGTGCCTAGATCATAACCTACAATATTATAAAAACTGAGGATTCTTTTTAAGATCTTAAGATTTTAAGTCTACATTTTTCTTAAATAAATTTTGCAGCCTGCTTTTGTAAAAATAATGTCATATGATTTTTAATTATATCTGTGATTTTTACAAATAGCATTAAATCAGACCAGGTAAGTGTCTTGGGTCTATGTGTGTATACTCATAGACATTTCTGAATTCTTACCTGATTAAGTGTGACCTCAGCTCAACTTAAGCTACACATTGTTCAAAAGCTGTCTAGGATCTGTGTGAGTCTGAGGGTGTGCAGAGTGGGAGCAAAGCATGACCAGAGACCCCATCCTCCACTCAGCCAAGCAGCGAGTATGAGAAGCTTTAGTCTGATTACATTCATGTCACCAGCATCTGTTGCTCAGTTGAATGGAGTGCAGTGGGGGCCCAGGGGTGAAGAGGGGGGGGCAAGGTCAGCCTGGTGAAAAACACATCCTCAACAGACCACAGTGAACAAGGGATTTAAAAAAAAGAAGAATTTGAAATGTAAAATGGAGATGAAAGAAACTGGTAAGAGTGCAGGGAAAAGGGAAAAGTAATTTAATAACACCAGCAGGTGGAATAA